>QJNY01000070.1:0-216122 GCA_004155945.1 Monosporascus sp. mg162
TAAAAACGCGAGGAAATTTTGGCCGAAAAGCGACTGCTTTAATTGCAAAAAAAAAAAAAAAAAAAAAAAAAAAAAAAAAAAAAAAAAAAAAAGAGCTTTAGTTTCTAAACGAATTGAAAAAACAGAAAAGATTAAAACGCGAAACGGCTTTACGGGCTGCATAAATTACGCAAGCTATAAACTTTTCGGAATAACCTGGGGTTAAAAATATTAATTGGCCGTTATTAAGCGACGCGGACTAAAGTACTTTTAACCTTGGCGCTTCCGGCGTTGCTGGTAAAAGTTTTTCAAAAGGCGCTGGGTATTCGTAAAGTTCTTTGCGGGTTCCCAAGTGTTTTCGGAGTTTAGGTAATCTTTTTACTTAATTAGGTATTAAGTAAATCCTTTTTTTTGCGTATATCCAATATTTTTTCTGCCTCGTAAATTGGTGCATTTTCCATAACTTCCTTATCTTAATTCTGTCTTATATTAATTTTGATCGTATCGGCTACTGATTCCAATAAAGAAATATAAAAAACTGGATAAAGCTTGACTTTCGGCGGCAGCTCCAATTTATAATTATTTTTTAAGATTTTCTTAGCGATTCTGTATAGGCCGATATATTTGAAATCGAATTTTTTGTTTAGCTTTTTGGTTTGGATGTTTTTAGTAACTAGGTAAACCATTTCCCTTTTCGAAAAAGTTAATTTTTTTAACCTTTTTTTGGTTATAGTATTTGCTTATTTAATCGCGTACGAATTCGAGCTTTAATTTTATTTTTGCGTACAGTTATTTTAACTATTTTGATGTAAAAATTGCTTTAACGTTAATTGGTTTATTTTTATATAAATCTCGGTAAGTTTTAAGTATAAAACCAAAATTGGTAATTACTAGCGTTATTTTAATGCTTTCGTAATAGTTAATGTTATAAGCTAGTTGTGCAACTGGTAACTTTTCGACCTAGTTATTTTGTTCGTAATTAATATAATATCGTAAATACGTTTTTAGCGTTTAATTAGTTTTTTCTGTTTATCCGTTTGTTTAAAGTTTAAATGCGCTGGATAATTTGTAATTTAATTTAAGTTGGGCCATTAAACTTTGCCAAAATTTCGAAGTAAAAGTAATGCTTTTGTCCGAAACAATTTCCGTTAAAAGTCCGTAAATACTTAAAATATATCTAAGAAAAATGTATACGAATTATTTTATATCGGTATCCTTATTATAAGGTAGGAAATAAAAAAATTTCGTAAATCGATTAACGATTACGAAAATGCTATCGTAATATATTCTTATAGCTGGATCTTTTAATAAAAGAAACTTAGTAATAAAATCGAATATAATCGAATCCTATGGTTACTTAGCGACTGGTAAAGGTTATAATTTTCCGTAAAGCTTATGTCGTTATACTTTTATTTTAACGTAAATATCGTATTACCGTATAACTTTTTGGACTATAATTTTTATTTTAAGAAAGTAATATGTTCGTTATAAGCGTTTTAAGGTTTTGTAAATCCTTAAATGTTTATGTATAAGGTATTCGTATATATCCCGTATTAGGTCCTTTTATAAATCCTCGAGTATTTATATTTTGTTTATTTAGTACTTTGCTGGTTAATTAGCATTATACTGTTAGATACGTTAATATATATTAGCTGGTATCGTTCGTATTATAACAATTCGTCGTTATTTTAGGCATCTTTCGGGTATAATATCGAAAATTATCTGTTATACCTTAACCTTAAGTTTTTCCAGGTTAGGTCGTTTGTTAAGTGCGTTTACTTTGCCATTTTCTAATCCTTTTCGATAAATAATAACGTAATCGAATTTAGAAAGGCTTTTTACATAACGTAATTATTTTCTAACAAATTTTCGTATCGTAAAAAAATGTATAATGTTTTTATAATCCGTATATACCTTAATTTAATACAAATTACCTTTAAGGTAATACCTAAATTCCTTAAAGGCGTTAACGATAATTTGGAATTCCTTATCGTAAATAAGGTAATTTAATTCTGTTTTATATAATTTATAGGAATAAAACGCAATCGGATAAAGTTTTCCTTAATCGTTTCGATATTTAATTACAGCTTTTAAAATATAATCCGAAATATCGGTTTTTAGCTTAACTAATCGCTTTAGGTTATATATAATTAATACTGGTTTACTGATAAGGGCGTTTTTAATTTGCTGGAAAGTTATTTCCTTTTTTAAAATCCATTTAAATAATTTGTTTTTTTGGTAAATTCCGTTAATAGCATAGCCATTTTGTTAAAATTGCGTATAAATCGTTAGTAATAATTGGCGAATCTAAGGAATGCTTATATTTCTTTAACGTTAATAGGTTATATTTAATCCTTAACTGTTGATAACTTTTTAAGATTTATACAAATTTGTCCTGGCGTAATAATATGTTTTAGGAATTTAACTTTTTGCTGGTAAAAATAACTTTTTTCGGTATTAACCAAAAGTTTGGCGTCTTATAACGTTTATAAAACCTGATAAATATATTCTTTATGCTTTTTTTCCGTTTCCGAATAAATAAAAATGTTGTCGAGGTAGCAAATAACAAAAATATCCAGGTATTTTTTTAGCATATAATTTATTATTCGTTAAAAGGTTGCTAGTACGTTAGTTAATCCCATAAAAGTAATTAAGTATTCGTATAAGCCATATTTCGTCCTAAAAGTTATTTTCCATTCGTATCCCTTTTTAATCCGAATTATATTGTAATTATTTCGAAGATCGATAGCTATAAATCATTTTGCTTTATGCAAACGATTTTTCATTTTAATAATTAATGGTAACGGCGTTTTATCCTTAACGGTAATATCGTTAAGTTGTCGATAATTTATTATTAATCGAAGCTTTCTTCTTTTTTTCGGTACGAAAAACATAAAGTATTCAGTTAGTAACTTAAAACGTTAAATCTATCTTTTTCGAAACTTATTTTCGAGGTAATCGCGAAATACATATAGTTTTCTATAGTTCAGGTTATATATCGGATAAAAGGCGGTATTTTTGCCATTTTTAAGGATTATTTCGTAATTTTATTCGTTATATTCTGGCAATTTAATATTAAATTCCTTACTAAATAACTTGTTATATTTATAATACTGTGGAAATATTTTAACTATTTATTTTAATAGTTTTTCGGGCGGTTATTTTAAATCGTTATTTATCTACCTAAATTTTGCTTTAAAGTTGGCAATAATACGTCGTATTTTTCGATTATGCCCTTTTTTTTTAATATGCCGTATGTTTTTAAGTAGTAAGGTTTCTGCCGTTTCTTTATACCTGCATTCCTTTACCTTATCGATCGAATATTAAAATCTTTCGTCGTTTAGCTTATCGTTGGAAAATAAATTATAATTTATTTCGCAAATTTTCTAGTTAATAACCGAATTATATTATTTCAACCATAGCAAACCTAGGATTAAATCGAAGTTTTCGATAGCGATAACGTCGAAACTAATAACTTATTTTTTTTCTTCGATAAAGGTTTTAAAGTAATTAATTTTATATCGGACCTATTTATCGTTGTAATTAAATATTTAACTTTCGGCGTTTTCGACCTCGTAAAAATATTTTTTATCCTTTCATAATAGCTATAATTTATTAATTACTTTTAGCGCGATATAATTACCTTTTGTTACGCCGCAATCCATAAATGCAGTATATTGCTTATTTTTGATTCGTATTTATACCGTTATAAGTTTTTTTCGTATTGTTCGCATCGCATTTAAAGCCTTTTTAAGGTATTGCTGTTTACTTTCGTTTTTTCTGCCAGCCTAGGGCCCTATTATAAGTAATTTAACTTTTTTGGGCTGTTTTCGAATTATTAAATTCTTTTTTCGAATCTTTTATTTTCGTCTTGGATCTATTTTAACTGTTATTTTTATCGGCGTAGCGTTGCTGTTAAGTATTCCATTTAATTCTGAAACGTTTTTCTAGTAATATATTTTAGCTTTAAGGTTTTCCAGTTCGAAAAGAAGCGAATTTCCTTTTATATAACCGATCGCTTTTTTGGATCCTCCGTAAAGGCTAGTTAAATCTATAAATCGGTAATTATTTTCTGGCAATACTTTTCCATTATTTTTTAAATCAGTTCTTTTTGCGTTTGGTAATCGCATTATTCGTAATAGCACTAGGGTTTATATGCAGGGCAATATTTGCCTTTTGGCTAGCTTTTGGTAACTGCCAGCTTATCGATTTTTTCCATTATTGCGGCTTCTTGTATATAGCGATATTACCTTTAATCCTTAAAATTATTTCCAGTTCGATTCTTAAAATCGAAGCCTTGTTACCATATGCGCATAATTCGTTATGCGATATATTCTTTTTCGTCCTCGTATACCTTACACTGCGGTCGTCGACAGCTAACCGCATAAAACTTTCCGTGCCGATCGGGTTTTCCTAGGCACAAACTTTCGTCCTATCCTTTATACTTCTTTAACTATACGTTAAGCACTAACTAATTGTTTTTCTATTACCGTTTTTGCTATGCACGGGTAAATAGCTTATCGTCGCTTAGCTTTTTCCATCTTTCGTGCTCTTGTAATCACTGGGTAATAATAGGTCCAGTGGATTTAGCTTTTTTAGCCTTTTTAGCTCCTATTTAAATTAGCTTTTTCGCTTCTTTTATTTCCTATCGCACCTTTAGTAAAAGGTTATCGTTATTTTTGGCGCGGATCATATTAATCGTCTTTCGGTCGCCAGGTTCCTTTTTGTGTTGATTTTCAAGAACTGGAACCTAATGTACATTTTTTTTAAGGTTCTTACATTTTCGCGCAATATGTCCGGGCTTACCGCAGTTATAGCAGGTAACGGACTTTTTATCTTTCGACTGGATGGCCCTTAATTCCATAAACCTTGGTTAAATTCCATAAAAAATAAAAAGCGTAAAATGCTTTCGGCCTTAATTAACTCTTTAAAACTTGGACCGTAAAGCAAACTATTTACATTGTTCTTGTCGTCGTTCAAACTGTCGATTGTCGATCTTTACAGCCTTAGCGATGTACTTATCGAATACGTTAAGTCGTTCGATTTTGATAATTTCGTCCTTAACATCGTTTTTTAATCCCTTGTAGAAAACGTTAATCAGGATATCGTCTTTATCGTCAACCTATCTTGCTTTGGACATAAGGTTCCTAAACTCGACGGCATATTTAAAAGCTGGTCCTTTTTATTTAAGCTATAAAAAGTCCTATACGGCCTTTCGTTTTGCATCCGGGTTATCGAAATTATCCTTAAGCTTTTATTCGAAATTAGCGTAACTTTCGAAAATCTTTTTGATAACTGTTTCCTGGTTGTTTTCTGCATTTTCTAGGTAATTACGTAACGTAAACTTAAACCAATCCAAAGCGTCCTTTTTCAAGAATTCCGTTACAATAAGGATTCTGTCGGCGTTACCTTCGATCCCTTCCAATCGTAGATACACTTTAACCTAGGTTAAAAAGTCCTAAACGCTTCCTGTACTATCGTAAGGTTCGGATTTCTTAACCTTAAATTTTGGAATAACGGTTGCTAATATCGAATCGACTAGGGCGGCGGCTTAAGCAGTAAGCTGTTAAACATAAACCTTAAGCTACTAAACGCGTTTTTGCAACTGTTAGGTAAAGGTAAAAACGGTAATTTCGGAGCTGGTCGACATCCTAACAATATTAAATATTACTCAAAGTCTGACGGTATTACTGAACAAAAGCTTACAACGTATAACAGTTATAGGCTTAACTAATTATTAAACTTAGTCGTACGGTTTATGTTGGCAGTAATATCGTAAAAATTTAAGTAATAAAACGATAATTACGTTTAGTAATAACAAATGTAAATTTAGGTAACTAAATTATAATTATAAGCTGGTACTATTTAAATTATAGAAAATAATAAGCGTATATATCTTAAACGAGATCTCTTTAGATCCGAAAATCCATTCGGATTTATTTATTATGATCCCTATAGATCCGAGAATCTATTCGGATCCATACCACACTAATCCGTTTAAATCCGTAAATCCATTCGGATCCACGTCACGTAGCCTAAGGTTTTGCATCGGAGGTAATCCACATATCCTCCGACTATCTGCCAATAGGCCAAGCTTGTTTGGTTATAACATTAAGCTTCTAAAAAGCTAAAAGCTGAAAATCTTAAAAAAAAAAGATTTTTTTTTAAACGGATCTTAAACGCTTCGCAAAAAACATCCGGGAAAGGTCCCGGAAAGTGTCCAAAGTCGACGCTAAATATACTAACATTTAGACGTATATTAACCTAATAATAAAAAGCTAAATTTTTAAAACCGCCTAAACTATCCTAATTTTTTAAGAAAAAACTACGATTTAAGATTTATTTAAAGAATTATAGCATTAATTTACTCCTTTTAATTTAAGTACTATTACGACAATGCGTAGAATATACCGCAAAACCTTACGCTTAATTAAAGTGGGTTATAGAAAACCTAATTAATAATACCGGACCTGGTTTTCCGCCTATATTTAAGCGAAAGTATATAACTTCTAGAAAATTAAGAAACCGCTTACGGCAAAGAACTTCCTAAACGTTATAACGAAACGCTTTGTACTAAACTGGGAGCAAAAGAAGCTTTTTAACTTTATTCGGGATAATTTACTTAATAGACTTATCATAACCCTAAAAATATTAAACGCTTGATTTTTAGCTATATATTACGAAAACAAATTAACGGGTCGAAATTAAAACCCCCGGAATTTTCGTTACGTTAACGTAAGGATTACCTTTCGAATCGGAATCGTTACATTATCCAAGTAAAAACTTTTCTTCGTTGAAGGAGCTTAGGAATAAAAGCAGCGATAACAAATATCCTTACCTTATTACCTTAAATAAGAATTATCGATAGGAGCCTATAAATTATACTATCTTGCGTTTCGTAATTACGGGGGTAACTACTCGGAAAACCTATTGCGTTAGCCCTAAAAGCAAAGAAAATCCGCAAACGCTTTAAACAAAGCAGATAAAAACAGGTCCGCGATAATTTTCAGAAATTTCTTAAAAAAAAAAAAAAATTAACCCGTAAGTGTTACGTCTAACTAATATGGAGAAAGAATATACCAACAGAATTGTCGAAATGGCTCTAAAAGACTTAAGCGCAACAGATAAATCTCGGCTAAAAACCTTGTATGCCTGGTTGTATTTGGATATAATAGATGTAAAACACATCTATTCATAACCACTACAAAAGGATATGCTTGGATTTAATGGATATGGAATACGTCTAAACATATCCACCATAAATGCAGAATATGAAGGATATATTGAATTGGGACGGGGGGGACTCAGTTCCGATCAGAGCATCTTTGATGAGTGGGTCACGATAGAATAGCCGAGTGCAGCGGTAATAAAGGCAAACAAAAAACACTGTATTTGGGTCCGTGTTGAACCAGACTAGAGATGAATGTATGAGTAGACGATGAACGATCAGTGATAAACATGTCTCGGGATTGCGTCCGACGAAAGAGCTTCTAGAAATATACATATGGAGCTGACTAACTGATCAGCCAAGCTATGCCCCCTGGCCCGGTACCCTGTACCATTTCAACCCTTCTTTCTTAAGATAAGATTATCCTTAATCCATCTTGAGAAACAAATAAAAATATAACGCAACTAACTCCCAACGTTATGAACCATACATAAAACCTATTAATTAATCTAATTAACGCTTACGCGGCTTATTTTCCATCATTTTTAACTTAGGATTTCGTCCTTAACGTTTGGCTAAATCCTTTCGCTATTTAGCTCTTT
Organism: Monosporascus sp. mg162; assembly: GCA_004155945.1. Taxonomy (NCBI): domain Eukaryota; kingdom Fungi; phylum Ascomycota; class Sordariomycetes; order Xylariales; genus Monosporascus; species Monosporascus sp. mg162. The sequence goes on from QJNY01000070.1 coordinate 7,750, forward strand.
TTTGCTTTTTCTAAGCCTTATCTTCTAGTTTTTCCGTACTGATCAAAAACTTGTACTTAGCCCAGCTTAACCATCCTTATAGCAAGTATGGTTCTGGTCTTTATCCTACATCCTCGAATATATCTCCCACTTACTTATACGGCGTAACATATTAACCTTATACCATAACCATTATTCGTTAATCACCAACTTTCGGTCGAAACTTATACTTCATTTCGAATAATAATCTCATAAATATCAAATTAGGTCGTATAGCTTTAAATGCCGATAGGCCAGTTTAAATTAATAGGAAAAAAGGTATTAATATCGGAAATGATTATATTAATAACTGCTAAAACTAATTAAAACGTTACTTTTATTTACGTTGTTTACCATAAAATGGTCGGGTAAATTAATCAAAATCTGGTTTATCGTTATTTTCTTCAGCTAATAAAAACGGAAAATTTCTAAGCTAATCTTTTACGTTTCTCTTAAAGTTTTCCGCTTTTAATTTGAAGCCCAAAAATCTTTTAATTATATCGGTAATATTATTTCCCATTCGATACTTACTAAATCCCGTCGTTTCAGTCATAGTTTTGTTTCCCTATTTTATAAGGTTACGGCAAATAATGTAAAAAATATAAGCAATCTACAGTCCGCAAATATAATATCTGGTTTAGGTAAGCATCTTAACGATTACTATACAGGCAGGCGGATTATTAAATCCTAATTTTCTTTATGTTTTTCGGTACAGTTGGAATAACAACTAAATACGATTCTCGGTAGCATAAATATCGAATATCAGCAATAAACGTTTTGATGGGTCGTATAATATACTAATCTAATACCTTATTAAACCTTTACCAGTCGGAACTTTAATTTAGGCGATAAACTATACATATTTCGGGTTATGATTATTAATCGCCTTTTAGGTTTTACTAGGAAATGGTTTAGATTTGCCATATAAAATTATTCGTCCAGTTTTTGGAATAACGACGATAATTTTTAAAAGTACGTCTTGGGCGATTATTTAAATAAGGGCAATAACATTCTCGGAACGTAAGTAGGTTTTATTTTAAACGATTATAAAGATTTACTACAAATATCCAGTTACTTCGTTACATTACGGTTTTGTTAACCAATATAGTAACGGGTTAATGTTTTTTCATAAACGTTAACCATTAATATCTCTTAGGTATATGGAAATAAGCCGATTAAAACGAATTTAAAACGTAACTTTTTTTAAAAGGTAAAGAGTAAAACTATTGTTATGCATCTTTTTGAAGAATTGTACCATGTCATCTTTTTCCTATACGGGTATATTGGCCGATTGTACAAACTTTTCAAAATCCGAGGTGTTCAACTTTTTGAAGCTTTTGCCTTTATCTTGCATAATGCGCTTTTTAAACCACGACATAACGACTGGAGATATACTGATTAATATGCTTAGGTATAGTATTAAGTAACTTGGGAACAATAGTGGCAGCTGGGAATAATGTATAATATATGTATGTAAGTAAAGGTACTTTACAGGTATCAAGGTGTAATTGTTATATAAATGCAGAAATTCGCCAAAACCTGCCAGTAACTTATACGTTTAATTAATTAAGTACATTTAAGGTTAATATACCGAATTTTTGCAGATAAAACGTATACGCCGAGAAAATCCCAGAAAATTTCATCCGAAATTGTATGGAAGGTGCTTTCGTCGTCGCTTTTTTTAATTAGGTATATACATTCGTTTTTTACGCCTATACTTTTTTTATAACTTTTCTGCAATATTATTCCAACTTTTCCCTTCAAACCTAATATATATCCAAACATATACATAATTATCCTCGTTATACTGATTAATACTATTATAAGTTCTCGGCAACTATCAAATTTACGTAATCCCTAAGATTTTCGCGGAAATACAAACCTAGGTAATCTTATCCTTACTATAAAAGAATCGTTTATTAAGAAAAAGTGTGGTTCAAGTAATAAGCTTTTAAATCCTGGTATTAAAAAGCTTATTAATCTTAAAGTTAAAGCAAATATCGATAAGCTGAACTAAATCTTTAATTATTGTTGTAAAATCTTGGCGGTATCAAATTCGTCCATATTTTCCAAGTTATTAACCCGTCGTATCGATAAGTTATTAGGCAGTATTCGGGATTTAAAACTTTTATATAATCCTGATAACGTTCGCAAATTATAAAACTTAATATATCGTCAAGTACTTATTTTCGACTTTACCCTTACCTTCTAGTACAAATTCCGTAATATAAGTCCTAATTAAAACATTTTATCACTAAAAATACCGGTTATAAATAATCTATTATTCCCAAAACCTTGGCCGATACGACATATATTACCATTAACAAAGGTAACTAAAATACCTCCAAAGCCCAGTTCAATCCTTGGTATCGTTAAATAAACAGTCGGTGGTCGGCGATTAGTAACGCTTATATTTGTTCCTATTAACCTATTAATACCTAATAGCAGTTTATTCGCTAGGTTTTTATTAACGGCTTCGATAATTCCAGTACGTCGGGCAAATTCTCGGATTATTAATCGGGTTCCTAGATTATATATTAATATCGGAACGTTACGTTTTCGTCGTATTTATTTCGTTAATAATTAAAACGTAGCTAAATTTTAAAATAAAAATAATATTATATATTACGTTATATTTAAGCATATCGAAATAAATACTTAAGTTCTTTCGTAATATCATTAATAAAATCCGTTAATTAATATAAATGTTCGGAATTATATTTATTAGCGTTATCGGTAATCTAATTACAGGTCGGTACTTGCAATAACAGATCGAAGGTAAAAACTTTTAAGCGGCCGCAAATACTTAATTTAATATAATCAAGTACCTCCAGTTAATGGAAAACTTGATAGCTTATTTAGTATACGTCGAAATCTATCGGGCTAATCCTTTAAGTTATTTTATAACTGCTTTTACTAAGGATCCTAAATATATCATTAATTTGTTTAATTAAGTATGCGATATATTTAATCTAATACCTTGCGAATTTTGCGAAAGGCGATATATAACGTCGGAATATTTTAATTAATACGGAATATATTTATTTTTTAGGTACTGGTTAATTTCTAGCTTTTTTAACGGGGTTTATAGTAACTGTATTAGGTTTATCGAAAGGTATAATTGTACCTTCCGGAATAAGCGGTTTAAAGCATTTAAGGCTAGCTTTTTTCGATCGCCACGAATTAAAAAAGATATTCGTATAAACATTTGTCTTATTATTAAGATATACGATAGGGATTAATTTCGAAATAAAGTAGCAAAACATATTACTAATTTTCGGTTTCGGGCGAATATAACGAAACGTATTAATCATAAATAAAGCATAATGGTTATCGTATAAGGTATTGGTAGCGGGACGGTAAAGGAATTTAAGGGAACTTATAAAAGTTTAAAAAAACTTAAAAAACTTCAAAAAAACTATTGTACTTTAGTTTTTCGCAATTAATCGCGTTAATCTTTTCCGTTTTCCTGATCGTATCGTTTTTATCGTATCGCTGTCGTCCATAACCGCATAATCTTTAAATCGGCCATTTAAGATTTATACCTTAATATTTATTCTTATAAGTTTTAAAGCTTTAAGTTGTTAATTTTTTAATAATTCGATATTCGCAGCATCTTAAATATCCGATATCGTATCGTCGCTTTAATTAACAAATGGTTTCGTTCAGTTATTTTTTTATAAGTTAATCGGTTTTTAATATCTTTTTTTATCTTTTACAAATTGCTTTAATTTATTAACAAGGAAAGTACTTTATAATTTCGTCCCATTAATTTCTTTTAAATAGTAAATACTAAAACTAATAATATTATTAATTAAAACGGGCTAATTTAACGGTACTTTAACTTTATATCTTTAGATATGTTTATATATCGTAACGTATTATACAATAATATTAAGTCGTTTATTTTTAAAGGTTTGCTTTTTATCTTATTTTTATTCTTTTTATTTACCAATTTAACTGTTTTACGGCGTTATTTAGCGATTATTTTAGTAACCTTAGCCATATTTTTAGCTTTCCTTTCGAAAAATCGAATTTTTACGTAATCAAGTTTTCTCTCGGCGTATCTAAGTCCCAAGTTATAATTCTTTATATCGGTAAAATTATTTCGATCGGTAAAAGCGTTTTCTATCCGTACAGCAGTTTATAAGGGCTAAGGCCATAAATTTTTATAATGGTATTATCGGCGAAGACCATTTTAGGTAAAAGCTTAACCTATTCTTTGTTAATCCCATTCGTCGCTTTTATTAAGGCCTTAATAATCGGTACGTATTCTTTTTTTACTAGGCCTTATCGCTAAGCTGCATACGCGGTACCAATTTTCCTCTTAATCTTTAATACGTTATAGGCTTTAATAACTTCGCCTTTATTTTTTAATCTTCCGTTAATTTTAATTTTAATTAGAATATTATATCGATAAAAGACGTATTTATCCAAAAACTTCTTAATCGTTACTGACGTAATTAATCATAAAGTTTTAGTTTTTAAATAATCGGATAATTTGCATTTAACTTCGACCGTAACTTTGCAACTATCGTTATTAAGCATAAATTAAATATCGATTACTTAGATAACAGCTATATTAATCGGTTGCGAAAATTTATGGCTTTTTTCAAAACGTCGATCGGTTACTTTCTAACATTTAACATACGTAAGCATTATTTTCCGAATATAATTAAACATATTACGTTAATAATATAAAGCTGCTATATAACGATAAGTCGAATTTCGCTTTTTATGTTTATAATTTTTATAATATTATTTAATTACCGCAAATCGCTTTGGCTCGGTATTAACCATTCGCCGGCTGCCGTACGTCTTATTTGCCTTACGCCAAAAAATACCGTCCTAAATAAAGTAATTTAACGCTTCGGATTTAAAAGCATTTCGCTTCCTTTTTTGAAATATTATCAAACCGATTAAAAAAATTTAGTATCGTTAAAAACCTAACGTACTTTTGCAATTTTTTAAACTAATTTCCGATAAAAGGTCCCTGTTGCCGATCCGTATTAATAAGTATAAAAACTGTATTAATTAAAATAAGGTTAAGCCGAATAATATTAAGTTAAATATTAATAAAATTATCGACTTTTTCCTTTTAGTAATTATTTAACATATTAAAAGTTCCAGGTAATTTTCGGGATAAACCGTCCGTTATTATATTTTTCTTACCAGGGATATATTTAATTTTATAATCGAATATTTTTATTTAAATAACTTAACGAAAAATTACAGTATTAAGTAAAAAGCTTAAAAAATTATTAATTTAAGTTATTAATACCTTAACGTTAATCTTTAATACGAATCGGATTTTATAAATATAATTCCGAAATTTCCTTAAAATCTTAAAAATAATTCGATATTTTAATTTACCAGCGTCATAATTTAATTCAGTACTTTTCCAAAATATTACTTTTAAAGCGCGCGAGATATTCCATTTTATTAATTAATTAACCTAGAATATTTCTAAAACTTTTTTTATTTACGTTTGTTCTTATAATAATTTTTCCGGTATTAAGGTTATAATTTAAAGTAATTAAAGTCGGGATAATAATAATCGCTTTTTTAACGTTCTTTATTACGTAATTTTAATCGGGGCTTTAAATAAAAAGTTAATTTTTTCGAAGTAAGTAAGTAAAAAGCTTTATTTTAATAACGAAATACGTAATAAATATTCGATAATAAACGATAATATTTAGGAAAGCTTTAATTTCCGAAACGGTTTTATATAACTAAATTTTTAAAATCTTTTTTACCTTAGTTATATCTGGTCGCCGCCTATTCGTTCCGCAGATAAATCCGATTATAACGGTTATTTCTTAATACCATTAAAACTTTTTCATATTAATCGTTATATTAATAAGCTTATAGTTAAAAAGGGTTTTATTTATATTAACGATATGCTTATAAACGAATCGCCGAATTCCTGGAAAAATTTCTTTATCGTTATATTTAATCTTTAAGCCTTTAACTTTAACGTTATCGATAAATAACCGGACGATATTAAGCATTAAATTATTTAAAATCTTCCTAATTATACAGCAAAAATAAGCTACAAAGTTAATAAACCCTTAAGATATAATGGTATACCTTAAAAGTTTTAACAGTATCGCGAAAATGGTAAAATCTTTATTAATTAAAACCAAAATAACTTAATCGTAACCTAACAAAAAGTCCATTAAAGTAATTAATAAACACATAACAAAATCCGCGGAAAATTCGTCGCAGTTATCCAGTATAAAAACATTTCGCAAAATAACAGCACTTAATTTAGTCGCAAAATTAATTAATCGGAAATTATTATCCTTTTTTTCGATTAAAAATTAAGCATTTTTATATATAACATAAAACTGTTCGAAAATACCTCGCTAGATACGTACTTTTAATACTTCGATCAGCTTATCTTTAATACTCGCCGGCACTGTTATGCTGTTAGCTTACTATACCTTATAAAAAATCGTTCAAATCTTATAATCGGGTACGACATTTAATTTAATTCTACCATACTTTTTTTAATTCCAGGCTAAAATAGCTTTTTTACGAAAAAACATCTTTTTAAAAACGGCTTTTTTTACGCGGGTAAATTTATTTCCTAACTAATTAAAAACTTCGTCGGCGCGTTCCTTAATAAATCGGGTTCCCCAGGACATAATAATAAATTTAAGAAACAAAACAACTAAAGGTATACCAAATTTATCGGGCTTTTCGCCATCCTAATTAATAACTTGCTAAACTTTCTCGAATTCCTTAACCTTCCAATTCGGATTTCCAAAAGGTACTAATTTATCCAAGGGTACATCGTCGACAAGGACTATTTTTTTTTACTTAGGTTTGTACATCGTATTAATCTGGACGATCCGATCATTATTAATCTTTTATTGCATCTCGTCCTACAGTATTCCATATAAAACATACGCTAATTCCTTATCGTTAAACTGGCCTAAAATCTTATCTTCGGGTTCCAATTTGTTATTAATAACTTCCTAAATAATTTTCGCGTTTTAATTAACGCAAATATTATTAACCGAAAAAACATAAAGACTTATAGCTTGCTCGTTTATCCTTTCGCTTATAATCCTACTTTCGCCAGTAAAACGGTTTATTGTTTTACCGGCTGCTTTTTTCAGGTTTTTCGTTAATACGAATATTACGCGTTACTCGTTTTGCAGGAATTAAAGGGATAATAATCTTCGACGGGCCAAATTCCAAGATTCCTTTTATTACGTCCGGGTTTATATTAAACGTTATTTTCGATTTAACTATAAAATTAAGTTCCAGAATTAATAATTGCGCTATGTAATAATTATTAACGACAAACAATAAAATAATAATTAATCGGCCAACTAACTAAACGGAAATTTCGATAATACCTTCGAACGGAATCTTCTTTTAAGAATTAAAGCCCAGGAACGATACGCGAGTTTATCGTATAGCCAGTTTATATCGCTTAACGTACGACGTAACTATAATGCTCGATTCGGCTTTAATGTCGATAATTCCATTAATTAAATCCTCGCCACTTCCGTAATTTATTTTAACTACCAGTTTAAATAAAAAAATAATATATTTAGTTAAACTGCATTACTAAATCGACAAAACTTTAACTTTCTTTTAGCTTTTTACTTTATAACCGATATCTATAATAAAAATCCTAACGGGTTTTCTTACTTTTGGAACTTTTAATCCTTATATTTTAACCTCGGTTATTTTAATCGTTTCTTTATTTTTGCAATTAAGTACTTTTAAAGTTTTAACGGTTATAAAATTTTTAAAAGCTTTTCCGAAATCTGGGCAAATTTCGATTAATTCGGACCAAATAATCTTAAACTTCCTTTTAAAGTTTTCCCAGATCTTCTTTTTCCAGAATTTAATTACATACTTATCGATCAAGCCTTTATAAGTAAGGGTATTATCCGTTTAGGTAATATCGTTTGCTTAAAGAATACTGGCATTTATTTAAAGGGTACTATTTATCTAAATGCCGATTTCTATATTATAAAACGTAAGTTTTTCGTATATTAATTTATCGTTATCAATTTCGTATTCGGTTTTATTCCTTTTTACGCCTTTAAATTCGTTTTCCTTATCCGTAAAACGCTTGGCCATTATAACGTTAATAAGCATAATCGGCTGATCAAATTCGTCGATCTCCAAAGCTTTATTTCCTTTAAATGGCAAATACCTTTGCTTTCGACAGGGTTACTTTATAGCTATTTACGTAACGGTACCTTTTTATAAAATAGCTTTCCGTTATGGTCGACGAAATGGGTTATGTTAATCTCGGTTACCTTATTCTAATTAATATCGGGCTTCTATCGATTTAGCTTTAAGATCGTAATATGCTTCTAGGGTTTAACTGGATTATTAATATCCGGGTCGGGGCTGGTTAATTAACTATTTACGCCCTTAAAGATATCGTTTCGCCGATCAAAATACCGCATCTTTTCCTTAAATCGGGTAGGGAAAGCTGGCGAACCATGGATTTATTCTGAAATCTTTTTCCAAATTAAGATTTGCTGCTCGATCGCCTAGCTTTTAAGGACCTAAAGAAATTAAATTATATTTAACGTTACTTTGTTTTCCGGAGATTTAAGGAAAATGGTATATCCATCGTCGGCGAATAAAACCAATTTTATAATTTCTATGTTAAAGAATAAACGGTACTTTTGTATAATATGTCTTAGCTTTAGGCAGAACTAACAAGTACCTTAATCGGAATTATTAAAACGTCCACCTTAACCTTAATAACTTTTACGGTAACCTTTTCGATTTCGGTATTTACCTCGTTTACGGTAAGGGCTTAATTAAATATAATTATCCGGCTGGAAATTAATTGCATTAATCGACGGGTTAGCATTATACTTATATACTTAAGGTACTTCCTATCCTGGCGGAACGTAATATTGTAATATCCGGGCTACTTTTCGGTTACGCATTTCTTTTTTAAAAGTCTCTAAATTTTAAATTTATCGGGCTTGTACGATTTTTAAGTCCTGTAACGTATTCGTAATCTTTAATATTTAATCAATACGGTTAAATAATTTTGGTTACGGTTAAGGGTTTGTTTAGTTATTATTGCTTAAGTTGTTAAATCGGGTTAAACCGTTTTTTTTTAATTAATATCGAAACGGACATTTCCTTATTATCGCTTACGTTCTTTATATTTAAGGAATTTTACCTTATTTAAGGCCCAATTTTTGATCAGTATCGAAGTATTATCGTAATTGGTTACGTACAGGTTCTTTAATTTTATAAACGAATTATTAAAAATCCTTTCGAAACAGTTAACGGATAGCCTTTTTAATAAGTGTGTAATATATTCGTTTTTAGTAATTATTTTGCCTTTTTGCTTAACTTTTTTTAAGATGCTTTTTACTTTAATAATATGCTTTAAACAGTATTTATAAATATAATTAAAAGTACCGCGTTAAACTTATTTCGTTAAAATCCTTAATCGATTTTTGGCGGTCCGAATTTACTTTAAGTCCTACAGCTTAAAGGTTTTTAAAATACGCTTAAACCTTTCGTTCTATTAAGTTATATTATTAAGTATAACTTTAACCCGGTTTTTTATAAAAAAGTTATTAATTTAATAAAGTAATTCGGCGATTATTTTAAATTCCTTAAGCTTATATTTCGTAAATAATTTGTTAACTTCTTTAAGCTAAACGGTAATTTTAATTCTTAAAAAGCGAAAGTTCGGAAAAGCCGATAAATCCGGAAGGATTATAAAAAACGAAAGCTTATTTATAATATTAGCAGAAATATCGTAATTAAGCTAATTAATAAATCCAAAAAAATATAACGTCCGATATAACGTCCCACATATATAAGCGAAACACACATATAAGCGAAACACTTTTTGGCATTCCGCAACAACAAATTCAAATAACTCAACAACAACATATCGCATTAATTCAAATTAATCGGATTCATCTTGGCTAAATATATCTACAAACTTCTTCACAGGTACGCGTATTATGTCCGGGCTTGCCGCAAACGCCATACTTCCGTTCTTTCGTCTCAACCCTCTTACGACGACCCCCTCCAGCTACTGTTGGCTGCATTTTTTCACCACCCCCTTTTTTTTAAGCCAAAAAAGCTTATTCCTTTTGTATAATAAATATTTCTCCTTTTTGAAAACGTTTATTTTTAATCTTGCAACGCTTACTTAAGGTATAATTCGTTTCGCGTAATTGGACGTTTTCTTCCCGGAAAAAAGCGGTTTTATATAATAGCAACATATAACCTTTTGTTACAAAATTAACCGATTAAAGTATTTTTGTTGGCGAGCTACCTTGATAATTTCTAATCTTTCTTTGCAAATATCGTCCTTATTTTGTTATTTCGCGGATATTTCTAAAGGTTTTCGCAAAGGGTAAAATGGAACCGGTAAAGGTTAACGGGGAGACGGTCGGCGTAGGCATAATTAAAGAAACCTCCAATTCGGAAAAAACGTTATTAAGATCGAATGAAACAAAACCAGTTTTCGCAAATCCAGATTTGATATTATCGGACGTTATGGCAGCTTAGAACGCGTCGTAAAAGCCGGCGAAGAAATCCTCCTTGGCAATATAGGTATAATGGCGTCGTATTAAGTTTTCGATATACCGCGAATACGCGCGTTTCAAAACAGAAAAACAAGATATGTTAAAAGGTTAAAGCCGATACGAAAAATACGGGGGTATACAAAACGTAATAATGTTGTTATTAACGCAGTATTTTTCGAATTTTATCGAATAATAACTTTTATGGCCGTCGAAGATAAGGAAACGTTTCGAACTTTTCGTATGTATCCGGGTATACTTATTAAAATGCTAAATCCATTCGAAACCTAATTTATTTATTATCCAGCTATTATTACTTAATGTGATCTTTTAATCGGCTGCTGACGGTAAGTTATCGCGGTACCAGGACCCAAAATAATTTTTTCCCGTTATAATAACAAATAACGGTACAACCCAACCCTGGAAATTAAGAGCTTGGATAATTATAACCTATTTTTTATTACCTTATTGCGCTTATCTAAGTTTTTTACGTTTTTCGGCACTGGTAATTTCCATGCCCGTTGCCATAAGAAACTTTATCAAAAATTCAGTTTCGTCGAAGTTGTAAATATCCTTTTTTGCGATGCCGTACTTCGCAATTATAACCCGAACAAGCTCGAACCACTTACGAAATACTTCTGGATTTTCGGATAAGATCCGTTAATAATCGATTTTCCGATTTAAACGCGTCCGGAATTTTTTTTGCCGTTTAACAAAGTTCGACGCCCAGTTAATTCTAACGCGTTTTGTAACGCGCTAAGCCAGCAGTATATTGGCCATATCTTCAACATGCTAAAGCCAGACAGAAAACGCTCGCGTATCTAGGTCAAAAATTCGGTCGACAATCGAGATTTTTTCGGTCGGCGTCAATCTCTGCAAAGGAAGGACAATATCGGGTCGGGCGCGTCTACCGTAAGAACGATATACTAAGGTAAAAGATAATACTTCATAAATAAAAGTAAGCTTTCTGTAACTAAGTTTCGGATCTCGTTTTTTAGCCTAAATGGCTAGGTTCATTCTCGCTTCTTTTGTAAGGCGCTCCATATTGTAATTGTTAAAAAATGGGCAATTGAAAATAGATAATTGGAATAGCTAAAAAAGTATTTCGCTTATATGTATATTTCGCTCATATATGTAGGACGTTAAGTACTTTTAATCCTATAAATAATTTTAAGTTTTAAGCTAATATAAGCTTGCGTTTATATAGTAAATTAATAACGATTTTTAAATTCGCTTAAGTTATTGTATTTTTAACTAACTTTAAGGATTTAATTAAATTATTAATACTTTAAGGTTTAATTTCGTTAAGTTTATTATCGTAAAAGTTCTTTATTAATCGGTATTAAGCGATTATATTTAAAATAAGATTTTAACTTTTCGTAAAGTTAAGGAAGTTTAATATTAACAATAATCCGTATTATAAATAAACTTAAATAGTAATTTTAGAAAACTTCGACGAGCCTTTAGAAAATTTGCTAAAGCTTATTTCAAATTAATTAATATTACTAATCCTTAAATTACTTAAATTTTAAAATATTATTCCAAACGGAATATGTTTAAGCATAAAGTAAATAACTATCCGCAATAATTACCTTAAGTACATTTTCCCTTTTTTTCGGATTTAAAAAGTAAACGGCCTTTTCCTTTTACCATTTATCCGAATAACTTTATTTTAATCGTCGTTACGTCGTTAATTATTTAATCGCATTTTTTCCAATTTGCTAATTAATATTTTTACTATTAACCTAAACGTTATAATATTTAAATTTAACAGAAAAAGTAAATCTTAAATAATACCGCCTAATAATAACCAAATTAGATGTTATCCGATTAACGTTAAAAAATTTTAAAATATATCTTATAACGTTTTTTTCCTAATTCCTGCATTATATTAAAAATCGTTATTTTTTTTCGATATTTTCCTTTCGTATACAAAATAAATAACTTTATAACCTTATTCCTTTTTTTGTTCGTATTTGTTATTTTGTTTATATTATTAATTTTGTCGTTATTGTATTTATTTTAATTAATCCAAATCCTAATAGCTACGTTGTCAGCGTTGCAGTTTTAATTTTTTTAATTTTTATTAATTAAACTTTATATTTTATTTTGTTGCGTAATTTTCCTATTAATACATATAATATTTTAAATTATGTAATCGGTCCAGAACTTAAGTAATTAATCTATATTCCAAAACCGATCGTTTATTCGCGTTCGTATTTTTTTACCGTCGTCCGAATAAAGCTGTTTTCGTAATAAGCCTTTAATTTAATAACTTTTTTTTATTAATCGTATAAAAAGTTACGTTTTTATTATAGTTACGGTCGTTAGTTATATACCGCTTAAGTTATTGTATCCGTAGCTATTATCGTAGTCGTATTCGAATCTAGATATATTTGATTAAAATCTCGTTCTTTCCGTTTTTTCCGACTTGTTAATCGGAGATTAAGGTCCGTCGGCAGCTAACAAGAGCCAGTATCCTTTCCTTGGCAGCTACTTAAATTGGGACGGGGGGATTCAGTTCCGATCAGAGCATCTTTGATAAGTGGGTTACGATAAAATAGCCGAATACAGCGGTAATGAAGGTAAACAAAAAATACTGTATTTAGGTCCGTGTTAAACCAGACTAGAGATAAGTGTATAAGTGGACGATGAACGATCAGTGATGAACATGTCTCGGGGTTGCGCCCGACGAAAGAGCTCCTAGAAATACACATGTGGAGCTGACTAACCGATTAGCCAAGCCATGCCCCCTGGCCCGGCACCCTGCACCATTTCAATATATAAACCAATAATTTCCTATATAGATAGCACACAGATAGATTTGCTTTTTAGCTATTAATTTAAGTTTTTAATCAGAGGCAACGTTTTTTGATTAAGGGAAAAGTCTGTAAATATCTTTAACAAACAAACTATTAAATTATTCCTCGCTCTATTATTACCTGCAAATCAAAAACCCATTTCGGATACTGCTTATACATCCAGGTAGTTATGTAACAGGTTCGTTACATTTTGATAGCTCCTTGATTAATAGCCGACGAATGGTTCAAGGCCCAGTTGGGCACAAGCTTTTCTAAACCCAGTAAAAACGATATCATAAAACGGCGTTTAGAAAACAAACGATATACCCGATCGCCCTCACTAGCAAGGAATCGATAACTGGATTAAATATCCTACCCTTTATTAAGAAATCCTTTCTCTAATTAGCAACATAGCCCCCCTTAATACTCGGTCTCAAAGAAAACCTTCTTTTCAGCAACAACCCTCCCCGGCCCCCAAAGAAATCATTAAGGTCCAAGAAAACGAACCAGAAAAACAGGAAACCGACAGCTCGAAAGGCAAGGAAAAGGAATTTACGATTGACGACAAACTGCGCATCTTGATAGCTAAGCTTCAGGAGGTAAAAAGGGAAAATGCCAGACTCGCTCGACAGCAAAGATTTTCGACATTGCTTTTATTCGGCACGAATTAATCCCGCGAAAACATTGTTTTATTTCCTGCTTATTATAGGATACCTAAAATTAAAGGCTATAAGCTAACTTCTTTAAAACTCTATAATAATATTACAAATATAAAAGAATTCTTGGTTTAGACCAAACTTTACTTTAAGTTTTACGAAAATTCCCTAGCAGAAAAATATCAAAAGGTAATAGCTATTTCCTAGTTGTTCGCAGGAAAGGTTTTCTTATGGTTTCGGCTAATTACAAAAGATTATTTCGAAAATTACCTTAACGAATTTTCCGACTTTTCCAATTACATTTTCGGCAATTACGAACATTTGAAAGAACGAATGCCAGCTTTATTTAAAAACTTAAATAAGTAATAAGATGCCGTTAAAAAGCTGCACCTTTTCCAATACACAAAATCAACGGTTAAGTATACGACGGAATTTAATCGCTTTGCAGCAACTTTTTACTTACCAGAAAATGCTTTCTTTTACCCTTATTACGATAGCCTAAAGTTACAAGTTAAGGACGAAATATATTGAAATGGTGCAGGGTGCCGGGCCAGGGGGCATGGCTTGGCTGATCAGTTAGTCAGCTCTATATGTGTATTTTTAGGAGCTCTTCCATCGGGCGCAACCCCGAAACCTCTTCATCGCTGACCATCGTCTATTCATCACTAGCATTCATTTTCTATTCCAGAATCTGGTTTAACTCGGACCCAAATACAGTGTTTTTGTTTGCCTTTATTACCGCTGCATTCGGCTATTCTATCGTAACCCGACTACCAAGATGTTTTGATCGGAACTGAATCTCCCCGTCCTAATTTAAATGGCTACCAAGGAAAGGATACTAGCTTTTGTTAGCTACCGACAAACCTTAATTTCCGATTAACAAGTCGGAAAGATTAAAAAGGACGAAATTTTGATTAAATATATCTGGATTCGAATATAATTATGATAATGGTTACGGATACGATAACTTAAACGGTATGCAATTAACGACCGCGATTATAATAAAAACGTAATCTTTTGTACGATTAATAAAAATAAATTATTAAATTAAGGCCTTATTACGAAAATAGCTTTATTCGGACGACGGTAAAAAAATACGAACGTATAAACAACCGGTTTTAAAATATAAATTAATTACCCAAATTTTGGACCGATTACGTAATAAGACAAATTATAATATTTAGTTAACAAAGGTTAAAAAGGTTAAAATTGCGTTACTGGCGACGTGGCTATTAGGATTTGGATTAATTAAAATAAGTATAACGACGATAAAATTAACGATATAAACAAAATAACGAATATAAGCAGAAAAAGAAATAAAGTTATAAAATTATTTATTTTGCATACAAAAAGAAAATACCGAAAAAAAATAACGTTTTTTAATATAATGTAAAAATCAAAAAAAAAATATTATAAAACATATTTTTAAACTTCCTAACGTTAATCGGATAATATTTAATCTGGTTATTATTAGGCGGTATTATTTAAGATTTACTTTTTTTGTTAAGTTTAAGTATTATAACGTTTAAGTTAATAATAAAAGTATTAATTAGTAAGTTGGAAAAGGTATAATTAGATAACTAGCGACGTAACGATAATCAAAATAAAGTTATTCGAACGGATAAAAAAAAAAAAAGTTATTTACTTTTTAAAGCCGAAAAAAAAAAAAAATGTACCTAAAATAATTATTACGGATAGTTATTTACTTTATACCTAAATATATTCCCGTTAAAGCAGTATTTTAAGACTTAAGTAATTTAAGAATTAATAATATTAATTAATTTAAGATAAATTTTAATAAGTTTTTTAAAGGTTTATTAAAATTTTTTAAAATTATTATTTAAGTTTATTTATATTACGGATTATTACCAGTATCGAACTTTTTTAATTTTACGAAAGTTTAAAACCCTTTAAATATAACCGTTTAATACCGATCGATAAAAAACCTTTACGATAATAAGTTTAACGAAATTAAACTTTAAAATATTAACAATCCGATTAAATCTTTAAAATTAACTAAAAATACGATTACTTAAATAAATTTAAAAATCGTTATTAATTTACCATAAGGACGAAATATTATATTAGCTTAAAATATAAAGTTATTTATAAAATTAAAAATATTTATATTAAACGTTATATTTCTTAAATTTATTAATTAATTTAATTACGATTTTTTTGTTAACATTATAAATAAGTTTTCGTTTTTTATAATTTTTCCGAAATTATCGGTTTTTCCGAATTTTCGCTTTTTAGGAATTAAAGTTCCCGATTAACTTAAAGAAATTAATAAATTATTTACGAAATATAAATTTAAAGAATTTCAAATAATTGCTAAATTACTTTATTAAATTAATAACTTTTTTATAAAAAATCGGATTAAAGTTATACTTAATAATATAACTTAATAAAACGAAACGTTTAAACGTATTTTAAAAACTTTTAAACGGTAAAATTTAAAATAAATTTTAACTGTTAAAAATCGATTAAGAATTTTAACGAAATAAGCTTAATACGGTATTCTTAATTATATTTATAAATATTATTTAAAAGATATTATTAAAATAAAAAATATCCTGGAAAAAGTTAAATAAAAAAATAAAATAATTATTAAGAATAAATATATTAAAAACGTATTAAAAAAGTTATCCGTTAACTATTTCGAAAAATATTTTAATAATTCGTTTATAAAGTTAAAAAACTTATACGTAATTAATTACGATAATATTTCGATATTAATTAAAAATTAGGCTTTAAATAAAGTAAAACTTTTTAAATATAAAAAACGTAAGCGATAATAAAAAAGTATCCGTTTTAATATTAATTAAAAAAAAAAAACAATTTAATTTAATTTAATAATTTAAGTAATAACGGTTAAAAAGCTTTTAATTATAACTAAAATTATTTAACCGTATTAATTAAGTATTAGAAATTACGAATGCGTTATAGGATTTAAAAATTGTATAAATTCGATAAATTTAAAATTTAAAGATTTTTTTTAAAAAAAATACGTAATTAAAAAATAACCCGGATATTATAATATTACGTTCCGTTAAAATAAAAAGCATTTTAAGTATATAATTATGGTATTAATTTATCGATTAATATAATTAATTTTTAAGTAAATAATTATATTCGATTAAATTTTTATTATAAATAAAGTAAATATCGAAACCAAAAAGGTTACCGTAAAGGTTATTAAAGTTAAAATAAACGTTTTAATAATTTTAATTAAAGTATTTATTAGTTTTATTTAAAGTTAAGATATATTATATAAAAATACCGTTTATTTTTTAATATCGAAATTACCGGATTAATTTTGGTCGCCGACGATAAATATATTATTTTTTTTAAATCCCCGGAAAACAAAGTAACGTAAATATAATTTAATTTTTTTAGGTTTTAAAAAATTAAGCGATCGAATAGTAAATTTTAATTTAGAAGAAAATTTTAAAATGGATTTATAATTCGCCAGCTTTTTTTGCCTAATTTAAAAAAAAGATACGGTATTTTAATAAACGAAATAAAATTTTTAAAAGCATAAATAAATAAATAATTAATTTTAATTTAAATATTAATAATTTAATTAAACCTTAAAAGTAAATTATAATTTTAAAGCCGAAACGATAAAAACCCGATATTAATTAAAATAAAATAATTAAAATAAAATAATTAAAATTAATATAATTTATTTCGTCAATTATAACGAAAAATTATTTTATTAAAAAGTATTATTACGTAAATAATTATGGAATAACTTTATCGAAAATAAAGGTACCCGACATTTAGAAAAAATTAAAGCTTTAAAAATTAATAATTTTAATTAACCGATTATGCTTATTAACGTTATAATAATTAAAAGTTTTAAAAATAAAAAAAGGAATTTAAAAACGTAAAAAAAATAAAACCGAATATAAAATTAATAACGACGAATTAATATATAAAGGATTAACGTTTTATAATATAAAAGTTGGCATTTAAATAAATAATACTTTTTAAATAAATATTAATATTTTTTAAATAAACGATAAAATTTAAACGGATAATATCTTTATTTATAAAAGCTTAATCGATAAATATATAATTAAATTTTAAGAAAAGAAAATTTAAGAAAACTTTAAAAAAAAAGTTCGAAATTATTTAATCCGAATTAATCGAAGTTTATTTAAATTTCGGAAAAGTTTTTAAATATTTTGTAACCGTTAAAATTTTAAAAATACTTAGTTATAAAAATAAAAAAACGATTAAAATAATTAAAGTTAAAATACGAAAATTAAAAATTTTAAAAAAAAAATTTATTAAAATTTTTATTATAAATATTAATTATAAAATAAAAAGTTAAAAATAAATAAAAGTTTTATCGATTTAATAATATAATTTAACTAAATATATTATTTTTTTATTTAAATTAATAATTAAAGTAAGTTACGGAAATAATAAAAATTTAATTAATAAAGTTATTAATATTAAAGTAAAATCGAGTATTATAATTACGTTATACGTTAAGCGATATAAATTAATTATACGATAAATCCGTATATCGTTTTTAAATTTTAATTTTTAAAAAAAGATTTTATTCGAAAATATAATTAAGGTTTTTATTTAATTAATTGGTTAATTAATTATTATTTTATTATTTATCGTTAATAATTATTACGTTACGTAATTATTAATTTTGGGATTTAATTTTATGGTTAAATCGAAAATAATGTTTAATATAAATCCGGACGTAATAAAAGAAATCTTAAAGTTTGGCCTGTCGAAAATTATTATCTTTTTAATTTTTGTAAAACGTATTATGTATAATATTTATATTAACGAAAAGCTTAAAAAAAAATAACCGGTAAAATAATAAACCGTTTTATTAACGAAAGTAAGTTTACGAACGAAAAAATAAATAAATAACTTATAAGTTTTTATGTTTTTTCGATTAATAATATTTATATTAATTAAAATGCGAAAATTATTTAGGAAATTATTAATAATAAGTTAAAACCCGGAAATAAAATTTTAAGACAATTTAATAATAAAAAATTGGCATATATTTTATATAAAATATTATAAAACGAAATGTAATAAAAAATTAATAATAATTAAACCGTTTAAATTAATACGATATATAAATTTAAATAAAAGAAAATAATTCCTGTCGACGATATACCTTTTAATAAATTAATATTTTTTAAAAACCCGAATTAATAAATTAAGGAAATTATAAAAATTTAACAAATTATTAATTAAAATAAAAATAAATCCGATAAATTTGGTATACTTTTAATAGCTTTATTTTTTAAATTTATTACTATATCTTAAGGAATTCGATTTATTAAAGAACGCGCCGACGAAGTTTTTAATTAATTAAAAGATAAATTTATGCCCGAAAAAAAAGCTTTTTTTAAAGAAATGTTTTTTTATAAAAAAACTGCTTTAATTTAAAATTGGAAAAAATGTAGTAAAATTAAAATAAATATTATATTCGTTTATAAAATTCGAACGATTTTTTATAAGATATAGCAAATTAAAAGCATAATAATGCCGGCAAGCATTAAAAATAAATTAATCGAAATATGAAAAATACGTATTTAACGAAATATTTTCGCATAATTTTATGTTATATATAAAAATGCTTAATTTTTAATCGAAAAAAAAAATAATAATTTCCGATTAATTAATTTAACGATTAAATTAAATATTATTATTTTGCGAAATGTTTTTATACCGAATAATTACGACGAATTTTCCGTAAATTTTGTTATATACTTTTTAATTATTTTAATAAATTTTTTTTTAAGTTCCGATTAAATTATTTTAATTTTAATTAATAAAGATTTTATTATTTTTGCGATATCGTTAAAATTTTTAAAATATATTATTATACTTTAAAAGTTTATTAACTTTATAACTTATTTTTGCCGTATAATTAGGAAGATTTTGGACGATTTAATGCCCGATATAGCCCGGCTATTTGTCGATAATGTTAGGATTAAAGGTTTAAAGATAAAATATAACGATAAAAAGGTTTTTTTAGGAATTCGGCGATTCGTTTATAAATATATCGTTAATATAAATAAAACCTTTTTAATTATAAGTTTACTAATTTGTCGATTAATATAAAAAAGTTTTAATAATATTAAAAAATAACCGTTATAATTAAATTTATTTGCGTAACGAATAAATAACGATTAAATATAATTAAATTAAAAAAGATTATAAAAATTTAACTTTATAAAAACGTTTCGGAAGTTAAAGTTTTTTTAAATATTATTATTTATTATCGAATAGTTATTATATATTTAATTATTAAAATAAAACCTTTTATACGTTTATTCCGGAAAAATTAATATTTTATTTAAAGCTTTAATTAAAATTACGTAATAAAAAGTATTAAAAAAACGATTATTATTATTTTAATTTTAATTATTTTAAATTATAATTTAAATGCCGGAAAAATTATTATAAAAATAAACGTAAGTAAAAACGGTTTTAAAAATAATTTCGGTTAATTAATTAATAAAATAAAATATTTCGTACGTTTTAAAAGTAATATTTAAAAAGGTATTAAGTTAAATTACGACGTTAACAAATTTAAATATTAAATTATTTTTAAAGTTTTATAAAAATTTTGAAATTATGTTTATAAAATCCGATTTGTATTAAAAATTAACGTTAAAATATTAATAATTTAAATTTAAAATTTTTTAAGTTTTTTACTTAATATTATAATTATTTATTAAATTACTTAAATAAAAATATTCGATTATATAATTAAATATATCTCCGACAAAAAAAATATAATAAAAAACGGCTTATTCCGAAAATTATTTAAAGCTTTTAATACGTTAAACGATAAAAAAAAAAAAAAGTCGATAACTTTATTAATATTTAGCTTAATATTATTCGGCTTAATTTTATTTTAATTAATATAATTTTTGTATTTATTGATACGGATCGGCGATAAGGACCTTTTATCGGGAATTAATTTGAAAAGTTATAAAAATATATTAAGTTTTTAACGATATTAAATTTTTTTAATTAGTTTGATAATATTTTAAGGAAAAAAAGAAATATTTTTAAATTCGAAACGTTAAATTATTTTGTTTAAAACGGTATTTTTTAACGTAAAGTAAATAAAAGATATGGAAACCGGCAAATGGTTAATACCGAATAAAAGCGATTTACGGTAATTAAATAATGTTATAAAATTTTTAATTATAAAAGGCGAAATTTAATTTATTATTATATAATAATTTTGTATTATTAACGTAATATATTTAGTTATGTTCGGAAAATAATATTTACGTATATTAAATGTTAAAAAGTAACCGATCGACGTTTTGAAAAAAGTTATGGATTTTCGTAACTGATTAATATAATTATTATTTAAGTAATCGATATTTAATTTATACTTAATAACGATAATTATAAAATTACGGTCGAAATTAAATATAAATTATTTAATTAATTAAAAATTAAAGTTTTATAATTAATTACGTTAATAACGATTAAAAAGTTTTTAAATAAGTATGTTATTTATCGATATAATATTACGATTAAAATTAAAATTAATAAAAGCTTAAAAAATAAAAACAAATTTATTAAAGTTTATAACGTATTAAAGATTAAAAGGAAAATTAATGCCGTATATATAGCTTAACGATAAGGCCTAAGCGAAAAAAGATACGTTTCGATCGTTAAAGCTTTAATAAAAGCGACAAATAAAATTAATACAAAATAAGTTAAGCTTTTATCTAAGATGGTTTTCGCCGATAATACCATTATAAAAAGTTATAACCTTAGTACTTATAAATTGCTATACGGATAAAAAGCGCTTTTACCGATCGAAATAATTCTGCCGATATGGAAAATTATAATTTAAAATTTAAATATTTCGTAAGAAAATTTAATTGCATAAAAAATTCGGCTTTTAAAAAGGAAAATTAAAAATATAGCTAAAGTTATTAAAGTAATCGTTAAACAGCGCCGTAAAATAATTAAACTGGCGAATAAAAAAGATAAAAATAAAATAAAAAATAAATTTTTAAAAATAAACGATTTAATATTATTATATAATACGTTACGATATATAAATATATTTAAAGATATAAAGTTAAAGTATTATTAAATTAATCCGTATTTAATTAATAATATTATTAATTTAAGTATTTATTATTTGAAAAA
Organism: Monosporascus sp. mg162; assembly: GCA_004155945.1. Lineage (NCBI taxonomy): Eukaryota > Fungi > Ascomycota > Sordariomycetes > Xylariales > Monosporascus > Monosporascus sp. mg162. The sequence continues at coordinate 29,950 of QJNY01000070.1, forward strand.
AATTAATAAAACAAAATTATAAAATATTTTCCTTATTAATAAATTAAAGTAATTTATAAAAGATAAAAAAGGATATTAAAAGCCGATTAACTTATAAAAAACGATTAAATAAAATTATTTACTAATTAAAGCGACGATACGATATTAAATATTTCGGATATTGCGAATATTAAGTTATTTAAAAATTAACAGCTTAAAACTTTAAAACCTGTAAAAATAAATATTAAGGTGTAAATATTAAATAGCCGATTTGAAAGTTATACAGTTATGGACGATAACGATACGATAAAAACGATACGAATAAAAAAATAAAGAAAATTAATGCGATTAATTGCAAAAAATTAAAATATAATAATTTTTTTAAGTTTTTATAAACTTTTATAAGTTCTTATAAATTTTTTCAAATTCTTTTATTATTCCGTTTACCGATATTTTATACGATAATTATTATGCCTTACTTATAATTAATACGTTCCGTTATATTCGTTCGGAACCGGAAATTAGTAATATATTTTTTTATCTTATTCCGAAATTAATTTTTATCGTATGTTTTAATAATGGGATAAATATTTGTACGAATATCTTTTTTAATTCGTAATAATCGTAAAAAGTTAGCCTTAAATATTTTAAATCGTTCGTTCCGGAAAATATAATTATACTTTTCGATAAATCCGATACAGTTATTATAAACCCCGTTAAAAAAGCTAAAAATCGATTAATATTTAAAAAAAAAAATATATTCCGTATTAATTAAGATATTTTAACGTTATATATCGCCTTTTATAAAGTTTGCATAATATTAAATTAAATATACCGAATACTTAAATAAATAAATTAATAACGTATTTAAAATCTTTAGTAAAAGCAGCTATAAAATAACTTAAAAAATTAGCCCGATAAATTTTAATATATATTAAATAAGTTATTAAGTTTTTTATTAACTAAAGATACTTAATTATATTAAATTAAGTATTTACGGCCGTTTAAAAGTTTTTATTTTCGATTTGTTATTGTAAGTACCGATTTGTAATTAGATTACCGATGATATTAATAGATATAAACCCGAATATTTATATTAATTAACGGATTTTATTAACGATATTACGGAAAAAACTAAGTACTTATTTCGATATGTTTAAGTATAACGTAATATATAATATTATTCTTATTTTAGAATTTAGCTACGTTTTAATTATTATCGAGATAAATGTAACGAAAACGTAACGTTTTAATGTTAGTATATAATCCAGGGACCCGATTAGTAACCCGAGGATTTGCCCGACGTATTGGAATTGTCGAAGCCGTTGATAAAGACCTGGCGAATAAACTATTATTGGGTATTAGCAGGTTAATAGGAATAGGTATAGGCGTTATTAATTGCCGACCACCGATTATCTGTTTAACGATACTAAGGATAAAGTTAAGCTTTAAAGGTATTTTATTGACTTTTATTAATAGCAGTATATATCGTATCGGCTAAGGTTTTAGGAATAGTAAATTATTTATAACCGGTATTTTTAATAGTAAAGTATTTTAATTAGGACTTATATTACGGAATCTGTATTAAAAGGTAAGGGTAAGGTTAAAAATAGGTACTTAACGATATATTAAATTCTGTAACTTACGAATATTATTAAGATTATATAAAGGTTTTAAATTTTAAATATTGCTTAAAAGCTTATCGATACAATAAGTTAATGGTTTGTAAAATATAAACGAATTTGATACCGCCAAGATTTTACGCCGATAATTAAAGATTTAGTTTAGCTTTTTGATACTAATTTTAATCTTAAGGTCGATAAGCTTTTTGGTACTAAGATTTAAAGGTTTGTTATTTAGATTAAATTTATTTTTAATAAACGAATTTTTTATAACAAAAATAAAATTACCTGGGTTTATACTTCCGCAAAAACCTTAAGAATTGCGTAAATTTAATGGCTAACGAAAGCTTATAATAGTATTAATCGGTACAATAAAGATAAATATATATATGTTTGGATATATGTTAGGTTTAAAGGAAGAAATTGGAATAATATTATAAAAAAAATGCAAAAAAATTTAGGTGCGAAAAACGAATATATATACCTGATTAAAGAAAGTAATAACGAAAGTACCTACTTATATAACTTCGGATAAAATTTTCTGGGATTTTTTCGGCGCATAAGTTTTATCTGTAAAAATTCAGTATATAAATTTTAAATGCACTTAATTAATTAAACATATAAATTACTGGCAGACTTTAACGAATTTTTATACTTATACGATAATTATATCTTAATACCTGTAAAATACTTACATTTATATTAATATATTTATATATATATATTATTCTCCCTAAAGGAGACGTAACCGTATAGACAAAATTGGATAAAATGATAGATTACTACCTTAATTCCTAGGCTTTACTAAACCCATCCCTTTCGCAGATTGCCTTGTTCCGTTTTTATCCGCGTCGATTTTTGTCGAAATTCTGGACGGTTTTCGCAATCCGGAGCAACCGGGCAAACTATCGCTCGTAGTCCTCCAGCATGCATCGTTCCATAATCTGAATTTCGAAGTTGTTAAGCCGGTTACCGCCTTTCCTTTCCAGTTCCCCTTCCAGTTTTGCCAATATTTTGCTTATGATCGTTATATTTTTCGCCATATATTTTTACAAAAATCGATTTTCGTTATTTTCGCGAATTAAATAGTATCCGAAAATTAACAATCGAAGTCGATTACTTTAGGAAAGATTTTTGAGATCGATAGTAATGTCGATGGTTTTAGCCCGTCCGGTAATTTTGTGCGAATTATGTACCGTTAAGACGATAGTTTCTGTAGAAATCCTGCGGTTACAGATTACCGGTATCGTATATTCGGATTTGCGCGGCATATTGTCTTAGGTAATTCGAAAAGGCGTAAGGACGATCGAACCGTAAGATTGGCGAAGGTTCGGAAAAATGCCGGCTTTTTATACGTAATACGGCGCAGTTAAAGTTTACTATTAAAGTTTATTTTTAAGATTTATTTTTAAGGTTTACCGTTAAGGTTTATTTTTAAGATTTATCTTTAAGGTTTATCCTTAAGGTTTACCGTTAAGGTTTGCCTTTAAGGTTTATTTTTAAGGTTTACCGTTAAGGTTTATCCTTAAGGTTTACCGCGTAAAGCTTAACATTTTTTAAGTTATATTGTCTAATCCTGCCGAACCAGCTAGCGGGCATAAGGTTTACCAGGGTCGAAGCTTATCGGCAACTACGCATATAAACCTCCTAAGCCGACATTAGTCGAGAAATTACGTACTTACGGAAGCCCAGCAATCGGCTTCAAAGTAAGGCTTTATGGGACTAAGGTATTAATCTATCCTAACCGTGAAAACCATTAATTAGTCATCGTGTTCGAAGGTACTGGGTATAGTATTTATCGTGCAAATTACATCGTGTAATGATTTTCTGTGTATTTGGCTCAGCCTGGAAAATAAGGCTTGAACCCATTCGACCTTGCATATATATATATTATATATTATCCTTAATTATTATTATTATTTTTAAATTACTTAATACTATACCTAAATACATTAATTAATACATTTCCAGTTATTATGTTGTAATTCAAAAAACGTACTATATAAAATAAGGGCGAAAACTTTAAAAAGTTAAATATTTCGGATTTTAGAAAATTTGTACGATTAATTAATATATCCGTATAAAAAAACGATAACACGGTACAATTTCTTAAAAAGATGTATAATAATAATTTTACCCTTTACCCCGTAAAAGAAGTTACGCTTTAAATTCGTTTTAATCGGTTTATTTTTATATATTTAAAAAATAGTAATAATTAACGTCCATGGAAAAATATTAATTCGTTACTATATTAATTAACAAAACCGTAATATAACGAAATAAATGGATTTTTATAATAAACCTTTATAATCGTTTAAAATAAAACCTATTTACGTTCCGAAAATATTATTATATTTATACAAATAATTACTTCAAATATACCTTTAAGAACTATTACCGTTATCCTAAAAGCTGGACGAATAATTTTATATAGCAAGTTTAAACTATTACTTAATAAAATTTAGGAAGCGATTAATAATAATAACCCAAAATATATATAATTTATTGTCCAAATTAAAATCCCGATAGCGAAAAAATTCATAAGGTATTAAATTAATATATTATATAACCGATTAAAACGTTTGTTGTTAATATTCGATACTTATATTACTGAAAATCGTACCTAGTTATTATTTTAATTATACCGAAAAACGTAAAGAAAATTAGGATTAAATAATCTGCTTACCCGTATAATAATCGTTAAGATATCTACCTAAACCAGATATTATACTTGCGGATTATAAATTGCTTATATCTTTTATATTATTTACAGCAATTTTGCAAAATAAGGAAACCAAATTATAACCGATAAAATAAAATTTGGCTAATATTAAATAAAGAATAAAATTACCGACATAATTAAAACATTCCTGGGTTTAAAACCAAAAAATAAAAACGTTAAAAAAAACGTAAAAAATTAACCTGGAAACTTTTCGTCCTTATTAACTAAAGAAAATAACGACGAACCAAATTTTAATTAATTTACCCGACTATTTTATAATAAACGACGTAAACAAAAGCAACGTTCTAATTAATTTTAACAGTTATCTGTACGACTATTTCCAATATTAATACTTTTTTCCTTATTAATTCAAACTGGCCCATCGGCATTTAAAACTATACAACTTAATTTAATACCTACGAAATTACCATTCGAAATAAAATATAAGCTTCGACCGAAAGTTAGTGATTAGAAAATAATAGCAATAATACAAAGTTAATATATTACGCTGCATAAGTAAATAGGAAATATATTCGAAAATGCCGGGCAAAAACCAGAACCATATTTTCCATAAAGATAGCGAAGTTAAGCTAAATACAAGTTTTTAATCAGTACAGAAAAACTAAAAAATAAGGCTTAAAAGGAATTAAAAAGGGTTAAATAGCGAAAGAATTTAGCTAAACGTTGAGGACGTAATCCTAAGTTAAGAATAATAAAAAGTAAGCCGCGCAAGCGTTAATTAAATTAATTACTAAATTTTATATATAATTTATAACGTTAAGAATTAATTGCGTTATGTTTTTATTTGTTTTTCAAAATGGATTAAGGATAATCTTATCTCGAAAAAAAAAGGTTAAAATAATGCAAAATACCGAGCCAGGGGGCATAGCTTAGGTAATCAGTTAATCAGCTCCACATATGTATTTCTAAAAGCTCTTCCACCGGGCGCAACCCCGAAACCTCTTCATCGCTAACCATCGTCTATTCATTACTAGCATTCATTATCTATTCCAGAATCTGGTTCAACCCGGACCCAAATACAATGTTTTTATTTACCTTCATTACCGCTGCACTCGGCTATTCTATCGTGACCCGACCACCAAAGATGCTCTAATCGGAACTGAGTCTCCCCGTCCCAATTCAATATAAGGTACCCAAAATAAAACCTTTCCAGGATTACATTAATAAGGTTATTATTGCCGACAGACGTACCTTTAATAGGTACCTGGAAAAAAAGAATTCTAATAAAAAAGGGACGATCAAAGCTTTAACAGCAAATTTTAAAAAAGCAAAAATAAAGACAGAACTTAAAAGAAAGCGAATATCACTTTAAAAAAGCTTAAAAAGAACAAATCGAATGTTAAATGCTTTAACTAGAACAAAAAAGGCCATTACAAAAACGAATATCGTTTTCCAGCTAAAAAAAACACCAGGAAAGGAAGGATTCCTTAATAAAAGGCCTGAACGGCCGAATAAGAAACAAATAATAAAAGCTAGGGAAAAAGAAAAAAGTTGATTTTATTTTTTTCTAGCAGAAATATATTATTGCAACGACTTACTCTAAACCGGACGGCGATTTAAAGAGTAAGCGTTACCCGATTTTCTAAAATTAAACAGTTAAAGCTTATAACGTCCCACACATATGAGCGAAACACACATATAAGCGAAACACTTTTTGGCATTCCGCAACAACAAATTCAAATAACTTAATAACAACATATCGCATTAATTCAAATCAATCGGATTCTTTTTGGCTAAATGTATTTATAACTTCTTTACAAGTACGCGTATTATGTCCGGGCTTGCCGTAGACGTTACACTTTCGTTCTTTCGTCTTAACCCTTTTGCGACGACCCCTTCCAACTGCTGTTAGCTGCATTTTTTTACCACCCCTTTCTTTTTGGGCCAGAAAAGCTTATCTTTCTTATATAGTAAATGTTCCTCCTTTTTGAAAACGTTTATTTTTAGTCTTACGACGTTTGCTTAAAGTATAATTCGTTTCGCGCAATTAAACTTTTTTTTTTTCGAAGAAAAACGGCTTTATATAATAATAATATATAACTTTTTGTTACAAAATCAGCCGATTAAAGTATTTTTATTAATAAGCTACCCTGACAATTTTTAATCCTTTTTTGCAAATATCGTCCTTATTTTGTTGCTTCGGAGATATTTTTAGGGGTTTTTGCGGGGTGTAAAATGGAACCGGCAGAGGTTAGCGGGGAGACGGTCGGCGTAGGCACAACTGGAGGAACCTTTAATTCGGAAAAAACGTTATTGGGATCGAATGGAATAAGATTAGCTTTCGCGAATCCAGATTTGATGTTATCGGACGTTATGGCAGCTTGGAACGCGTTGTAGAAGCCGGCGAGAAAATCCTCCTAGGCAATATGGGTATAATAACGTCGTATTAGGTTTTCGATATACCGCGAATACGCGCGTTTTAAAACAGAAAAACAAAATACGTTAAAAGGTTAAAGCCGATACGAAAAATACGCGGGCATACAAAGCGTAATAATGTTGTTATTGGCGTAATATTTTTCGAATTCTATCGAATGGTAGCTTTTATGGCCGTCGAAAATAAGGAAACGTTTCGAACCTTTCGTACGCGTCCGGGTATGCTTGTTAAAATGCTGGATTTATTCGAGACTTAATTTATCTATTATCTAACTATTATCATTTAATGCGATTTTCTAATCGGCTGCTGGCGGTGGGTTATTGCGGTATTAGGACTTAAGATAATTTTTTCCCGCCATAATAACAAATAACGGTATAGCCTAACTTTGGGAGTTAACAGCCTGGATAACTGTAACCTATTCTTTATTGCCTTGTTACGCTTATCTATATTTTTTACGTTTTTCGGCACTGGTAATTATTATGCCCGTTACCATAAAAAGCCCCATTAAAAATCCAGTTTCGTCGAAGTTGTAAATATCCTTTTCTGCGATGCCGTACTTCGCGATTGTAACCCGAACAAGCTCGAATTATTTGCGAAATGCTTCTGGATTTTCGGATAAAATCCGTTGATAATCGATTTTTCGATTTAAACGCGTCCGAAGTTTTTTTGCCGTTTAATAAAGTTCGACGCCCAATTAATTCCAACGCGTTTTGTAACGCGCTGGGCCAGCAATATATTAGCCATATTTTTAAGATGCTAAAGCCGGACAGGAAACGCTTACGTATTTAGGTTAAGAATTCGGTCGACAATCGAGATTTTTTCGGTCGGCGTTAATTTCTGCAAGGGAGGGACAATATCGGGTCGGGCGCGTTTACCGTAAGAACGATGTGCTAAGGTAGAAGATAATACTTTATAAATAAAACTAAGTTTTCTGTAACTAAGTTTCGGGTTTTGTTTTTTAACCTGAATGGCTAGGTTTATTTTCGCTTTTTTTGTAAGGCGGTTTATATTGTGGTTGTTAAGAAATGGGCAATTGAAGATAGATAATTGGAATGGCTAGAAAAGTGTTTCGCTTATATATATGTTTCGCTTATATGTGTGGGACATTAAATATTATCTCGGATAATTAATTTCTAGGTTAGTTATAGGGCTAAGATACGAATATTATTTAAATATGCAAAGTACGAAATACATAACGAATATGGCTAGATACCCCCCCGAATTTAACAATTGTAAGCCAAACACTTTTAAATTTAACAAATCCCTAAAGCGAGCAGTATATTTTAAAATTAAAGTACTTAAATAAAACCTTATTAATAAGCACGATTTTCTTTATTTCTCAGCTTGTACTAATAACGGTTATTTAATCCATTTACGAGCTAAAAAAAATAACGATTATTGGCTCGGTTAGGACAAAAAAAAAGCAAAAACCTTTACCGAGCCTTATAACAATTACAAATGTAACGAAATTCCTCGATAGCCCGAATACTGAAATGGTGCAGGGTGCCGGGCCAGGGGGCATGGCTTAGCTGATCAGTTAGTCAGCTCCACATGTGTATTTCTAGGAGCTCTTTCGTCGGGCGCAACCCCGAGACATGTTCATCACCGTTCATCGTTTATCTATACACGCATTCATGTTTTCTAGAGTCTGGTTTAACACGGACCCAAATACAATGTTTTTGTTTGCCTTTATTACCGCTGCACTCGGTTATTCTATCGTAACCCGTAAATCAAAAATGCTTTAATCGGAAATAAGTTTCCCCGTCCCAATTCAAGTAGCTGCCAAGGAAAGGATACTAGCTTTTGTTAGCTGCCGACGGACCTTAATCTTCGATTAATAAGTCGGAAGAACGGAAAAGACGAAATTCTAATTAAATACATTTAAATTCGAATACGATTACAATAATAGCTATAAATACGATAATTTAAACGGTATGCAATTAATAACCGTAATTATAACAAAAACGTAACCTTTTATATAATTAATAAAAAAAAGGTATTAAATTAAGGCTTTATTAACAAAACAGCTTTATTTGGATAACGGTAAAGGAATATAAACGCGTATAAGCGACCGGTTTTAAAACATAAATTAATTACTTTAGTTCTGGACCGATTACGTAATTTAAGATATTATACGTATTAATAAGAAAATTACGTAATAAAGTAAATTATAAAGTTTAATTAATAAAGGTTAAAAAAGTTAAAATTACGTCGCTGGCGACGTGGTTATTAAGATTTGGATTAATTAAAATAAATGCAATAATAATAAAATTAACGATATAGATAAAATAACGAATACGAATAAAAAAAGGAATAAAGTTATAAAGTTATTTATATTGTATATAAAAGAAAAATACCGAAAAAGGAATAACGTTTTTTAATATAATATAAAAATTAAAAAAAAAACGTTATAAAACATATTTTAAAATTTCCTAACGTTAATCGGATAATATATAATTTAGTTAATGTTAAACGATATTATTTAAGATTTATTTTTTTATTAAGCTTAAATGTTATAACGTTTAAGTTAATAATAAAAATATTAATTAATAAATTAAAAAAGGTGCGATTAAATAACCAGCAATATAGCGATAATTAAAATAAAGTTATTCGGACAGATAATAAAAGAAAAAGGTTATTTATTTTTTAAGTTCGAAAAAAAGAAAAAAAGTATTTAAAATAATTATCGCAAATAATTATTTATTTTTTACTTAAATATATTACCGTTTAAGTAATATTTCAAAACTTAAATAAATTAAAAACTAATAATATTAATTAATTTAAGTTAAGTTTTAATAAGTTTTTTAAAAATTTATCGAAACTTTTTAAAATTATTACTTAAATTTATTTATATTACGGATTATTACTAGTACCGAACTTTCCTAATTTTACGAAAAGTTAAAACTTTTTAAATATAACCGTTTAATACCGATTAATAAAAGTTTTTTATAATAATAAACTTAACGAAATTAAACTTTAAAATATTAATAATCCGATAAATTTTTAAAACTAATTAAGGATACGATTATTTAAATAAATCTAAAAATTATTATTAATTTACCATAAAAACGAAATATTATATTAATTTAAAACTTAAAGTTATTTATAAAATTAAAAATACTTATACCGTACGTTATACTTTTTAAACTTATTAATTAATTTTATTACGATTTCTTTATTAATATTATAAATAAGTTTTCGATTTTTATAATCCTTCCGGATTTATCGGCTTTTCCGGATTTTTGTTTTTTAAAAATTAAAATTATTAATTAATTTAAAAAAATTAACAAATTATTTACGAAATATAAGCTTTAGAAATTTAAGATAATTACCGTATTATTTTACTGGATTAATAGCTTTTTTATAAAAAACCGGGTTAAAGTTATATTTAATAATATAACTTAATAAAACGAATTATTTAAACGTATTTTAAAAACCTTTAAGTTATAAAACCTAAAATAAATTTGAACCGTTAAAGATCGATTAAGAACTTTAACGAAATAAACTTAATACGGTATTTTTAATTATATTTATAAATATTATTTAAAATATATTATTAAAGTAAAAAATATCTTGGAAAAAGTTAAGTAAAAAGGTAAAATAATTATTAAGGATAAATATATTAAAAGCTTATTAAAAGGGTTATCCGTTAATTATTTTAAAAAAATTTTTAATAATTCGTTTATAAAGTTAAAAGATTTATACGTAATTAGTTACGATAATATTTCGATATTAATTAAAAATTAGGCCTTAAATAAGATAAAACTTTTTAAATATAAAAGATATAAACGATAATAAAAAAATATTCGTTTCGATATTAATTAAAAAAAAAACGGTTTAATTTAATTTAATAGCTTAAGTAATAACGATTAAAATGTTTTTAACCGTAATCGAAATTATTTAACCGTATTAATTAAGTATTAAAAATTACAAATACGTTATAAAACTTAAAAATTGCACAAATTCGATAAATTTAAAATTTAAAGGTTTTTAAAAAAAAAATACGTAATTAAAAAGTAACCCGGATATTATAATATTACGTTTTGTTAAAATAAAAAATACTTTAAATATATAATTATAATATTAATTTATCGATTAATATAATTAATTTTTAGGTAATTAATTATCTTTAATTAAGTTTTTATTATAAACGAAATAAATATTAAGGCCGAAAAGGTTACGGTAAAAGTTATTAAGGTTAAAATAAATATTTTAATAATTTTAATAAAGGTATTTATTAATTTTACTTAAAATTAAGATATATTATATAAAGGTATTATTTGTTTTTTAATATGGAAATTACCGGATTAGTTTTATTTGCCGACGATAAATATATTATTTTCTTCAAATTTCCGGTAAACAAAATAACGTTAAATATAATTTAATTTTTTTAAGTTTTAAAAAGTTAAGCGATTAAATAATAAATTTTAATTTAAATTTTGTTTTTACAATAATTTATAATTTGCCAATTTTTTTTATCCGATTTAAGAAAAAAATACGGTATTTTGATCGTCGAGATAACATTTTTAAAAACGTAAATAATTAATTAATTAATTTTAATCCGGATATTAATAATGTAATTAAATTTTAAAAGTATATTATAATTTTAAAATCGTATCGATAAAAGCCCGATATTAATTAAAATAAAGTAATTAAAATTAATATAATTTATTTCGTTAATTATAATGGAAAATTATTTTATAAAAAAATACCGTTACGTAAATAATTATGGAATAATTTTATCGAAAATAAAGGTATTTAATATTTAGAAAAAATTAAAACCTTAAAAATCGACGACTTTAATTAATCGATTATATTTATTAACGTTATAATAATAAAACGTTTTAAAAATAACGAAAAGGAATTTAAAAACGTAAAAAAAAATAAAACCGAATACAAAATTAATAACGACGAATTAATATACGAAAAGTTTACGTTTTATAATATAAAAGTCGGCGTTTAAATAAATAATATTTTTTAAATAAATATTAATACTTTTTAAATAAATAATAAGATTTAAACGGATAATACCTTTATTTATAAAAGTTTAATCGATAAATATGTAATTAAATTTTAAAAAAAGAAAATTCGGAAAAACTTTAAGAAAAAGTTTAAAATTATTTAGTCCGAATTAATCGAAATTTGCTTAAATTTCGGAAAAATTTTTAAGAATTTTATGGCCGTTAAAATTTTGGAAATATTTAATCGTAAAAATAAAAAAACGATTAAAATAACCGAACTTAAAATATAAAAATTAAAAATTTTAAAAGTAAAAAAATTTATTAAAATTTTTATTATAAATATCGGTTATAAAGTAAAAAATTAAAAAAAAGTTAAAGTTTTACCGGTTTAATAATGTAATTTAGCTAAATATATTATTATTTTATTTAAATTAATAATTAAAGTAATTTACGAAAGTAATAAAAATTTAATTAATAAAGTTATCGATATTAAAATAAAATCGAACGTTATAATTACGTCGTACGTTAAGCGATATAGATTAGTTATACGATAAATTTACGTATTATTTTTAAACTTTAATGTTTAAAAAAGAATTTTATTTAAAAATATAATTAAGGTTTCCGTTTCGTTAATTAGTCGATTAATTATTATTTTATTATTTATCGACAATAATTATTATGTTCCGTAATTATTAATTTTATAATTTAACTTTATAGCTAAATTAAAAATAACCTTTAATATAAATCCGGACGTAATAAAGGAAATTTTAAACTTTGGTTTATTAAAAATTATTATCTTTTTAATTCCTATAAGGTAAGTTATACGTAATATTTGTATTAACGAAAAATTTAAAAAAAAGCAGCCGGTAAAATAATAAATTATTTTATTAACGAAAGCAAATTTACGAATAAAAGGAAAAACGAATAAGTTATAAGCTTTTATGTTTTTTCGATTAATAATATTTACGTTAATTAAGATATAAAAATTATTTAGGAAATTATTAACGATAAACTGAAATCCGGAAATAGGATTTTAGGCCGGTTTAATAATAAAAAATTGGCGTATATTTTATATGGAATATTATAAGATAAAATGTAACAGAAAATTAATAATAATCGAACCGTCCAAATTAATACGATATATAAATTTAAATAGAAAAAAATAATTCCTGTCGACGATATACCCTTTAATAAATTAATACCTTTTGGAAATCCGAATTAAAAAGTTAAGGAATTCGAAAAAGTTTAATAAGTTATTAATTAAAATAACGAAAAATCCGATAAACTTGGTATACCTTTAGCGGCTTTATTTTTTAAATTTATTAATATACTTTAAGGAATTTGATTTATTAAAAAACGCGCCGACGAAGTTTTTAATTAATTAGGAAATAAGTTTATTTCCGAAAAAAAAACTTTTTTTAAAAAAATGTTTTTTCGTAAAAAAGTTATTTTAGCTTAAGATTAAAAAAAATGTGGTAAAATTAAATTAATTATTATACCAGATTATAAGATTCGAATAATTCTTTATAAAGTATAATAAGTTAAAAGCATAATAATGCCGGCAAATATTAAAAATAAGCTGATTAAAATATTGTAAGTACGTATTTAATAAGGTATTTTCGAATAATTTTATGCTATATATAAAAATGTTTAATTTTTAGTCGAAAAAAAGGTTAATAAATTCCGATTAATTAATTTTGCGACCAAATTAAATGCCGTTATTTTGCGAAATACTTTTAGGTTAAATAATTGCGACAAATTTTCCGCAGATTTTATTATATATTTTTTAATTATTTTAATGGATTTTTTTAAGTTATAATTAAATTATTTTAATTTTAATTAATAAAAGTTTTATTATTTTTGCGATACCGTTAAAATTTTTAAAGTATATTATTATATTTTAAGGGTTTATTAATTTTGTAATTTATTTTTGCCGTATAATTAAAAGGATTTTGGATAATTTAATGCCCGATATTGCCCGGTTATTCGTTAATAACGTTAAGGGTAAAGGTTTAAAAATAAGATATAATAATGAAAAGAATTTTCTAAGAATTTGGCGATTTGTTTATAAATATATCGTAAATATAAATAAAACTTTTTTTAATTATAAATTTATTAGTACGACGATTAGTATGAAAAAATTTTAATAATATTAAGAAATAATTATTATAGTTGGATTTATTTGCGGAACGAATAGGCGGCGATTAAATATAATTAAAGTGGAAAAGATTTTAAAAATTTAATTATATAAAAACATTTCGGAAATTAAAGCTTTTTTAAGTATTATTATTTATTATCAAATATTTATTACGTATTTCGCCATTAAAATAAAATTTTTTATACGTTTATTTCGAAAAAATTAACTTTTTATTTAGGTTTTAATTAGAATTACGTAATAAAAAGTATTAAGAAAATAATTATTATAAGGATAAACGTAAATAAGGAAAGTTTTAAAGGTATTTTCGTATAATTAATTAATAAAATAAAATATTTTATATATTTTAAAAATAATATTTAAAAAAATGTTAAGTTAAATTACGATATTAACAAACTTAAATATCGAATTATCTTTAAAATTTTAAAAAAATTTCGGAATTAAATTTATAAAGTTCGATACGTATTAAAATATAACGTTAAAATATTAATAACTTAAATTAATAATTTTTTAAATTTTTTATTTAATATTATAATTATTTATATTATTACTTAAATAAAAATGTTCGACTTTAAAATTAAATATATTTCCGGTAAAAAAAAATAACAGCGGACGGTTTATTTTAAAAATTATTTAATATTTTTAATACGTTAAATAATTAATGGAAAGGAAAAATTAATAATTTTATTAATCTTTAACTTAATATTATTCGGCTTAATTTTATTTTAATTAATATAATTATTATATTTATTAATACGGATCGGTAATAAGAACCTTTTATCGGGAATTAATTTAAAAAGTTATAAAAATATATTAAGTTTTTAACGATATTAAATTTCCTTAATTAATTCGATAATGTTTTAAGGAAAAAACGAAATATTTTTAAATTCGAAACGTTAAATTATTTTATTTAAAATAGTATTTTTTGGCGTAAGGTAAATAAAAAGTACGGCAGCCGGCAAATGGTTAATATCGAATAAAAACGATTTACGCTAATTAAATAATATTATAAAAATTATAATTATAAAAAACGAAATTTAATTTATTATCGTATAAAAGCTTTATATTATTAGCGTAATATATTTAGTTATATACGGAAAGTAATATTTATATATATTAAATGTTAAAATGTAGCTAATCGACGTTTTAAAAAAGGTTATAAATTTTTGCAGTTAATTAATATAGTTATTATTTAAATAATTAATATTTAATTTATATTTAATAACGATAATTATAAAATTACGGTCGAAATTAAATACGAATTATTTTATTATTTAAAAGTTAAAATTTTACGATTAATTATATTAATAACGATTAAAAAGTTTTTAAATAAGTACGTTTTTTATCGATATAATATTTCGATTAAAATTAAGATTAATAAAGGTTTAAAAAAATAAAAATGAAATTATTAAAGCTTATAACGTATTAAAAATTAAAAAGAAAATTAATGTTACGTATATAACTTGGCGATAAAGCTTGGTCGAAAAAGGATATATCTTAATCGTTAAAGCCTTAATAAAAGTAACGAATAAAACTAATAAAGGATAAGTTAAGTTTTTGTTTAAGATGGTTTTCGCCGATAACACCATTATAAAAAGTTATAGCTTTAGCCTTTATAAATTGCTGTACGGATAAAAAGCGCTTTTACCGATCGAAATAATTTTGCCGATATGGAATATTATAATTTGGGATTTAGATATTTCGAAAAAAAATTTAATTACGTAAATAATTTAGCTTTTAAAAAGAAAAATTAAAAATATGGCTAAGCTTATTAAAATAATCGTTAAATAATGCTGTAAAATAATTAAATTAACGAATAAAAAAGATAAAAATAAAATAAAAAGTAAATTTTTAAAAGTAAACGATTTAATATTATTATATAAAACGTTACGATATATAAATATATTTAAAGATATAAAATTAAAATACCGTTAAATAAAACCCGTATTTAATTAGTAATATTATTAATTTAGGTATTTATTATTTGAAAAAAATTATTATGACGAAATTATAAAGTATTTTCCTTATTAATAAATTAAAATAATTTATAAAAAATAAAAAAGAATATTAAAAGTTGATTAACTTATAAAAAAACGATTAAACGAAACTATTTGTTAATTAAAGCGACGATACGATATTAAATATTTTAAATATTGCGAATATTACGTTATTAAAACATTAATAACTTAAAGCTTTAAAATTTGTAAGAATAAATATTAAAATGTAGATATTAAATGGCCGACCAAAAGATTATGTAATTATAAACGATAATAATACGATAAAAACGATACGATTAGGAAAACGGCGGATATTAACGCCATTAATTCCGAAAAATTAAAGTATAATAATTTCTTTAAATTTTTATAAGGTTTTATAAGTTGTTTTAAATTTTTTTACCGTTCCGCTTACCGATATTTTATACGATAACCATTATATTTTATTTATAATTAATACGTTCCGTTATATTTGCCCGGAACCGGGGATTAATAATATATTTTTTTACTTTGTTCCGAAGTTAATTTTTATCGTATATTTTAATAATGGGATAAAATTTTGCGTAAATATCTTTTTTAATTTATAGCGATCGTAAAAAGCTGCTTTTAAATACCTTAAACAGTTTGTTCCGGAAGATATAATTATCCTTTTCGTTAAATCCGACATAATTATTATAAGCCCTGTTAAAAAAGCTAAGAATCGATTAATACTTAAAAAATAAGTATATTTCGTATTAATTAAAATGCTTTAACGTTATATATTACTTTTCGGAAAGTTTTTATAATATTAAATTAAATATATCGAATATTTAAATTAATAAATTAGTAACGTATTTGGGATATTTAATAAAAGCAGCTATAAAATAATTTAAAGAATTGGCCCGATAAATTTCGATATATATTAGATAAGTTATTAAGTTTTTTTTTAACTAAAGGTACTTAATTATATTGGATTAGGTATTTACGGCCGTTTAAAAGTTTTTATTTTCAATTTGTTATTGCAAGTACCGACTTATAGCTGGATTACCGATAACGCTGATAGATATAGCCCCGAATATTTATATTGATTAGCGGATTTTATTAACGATGTTACGGAAGAAATTACGTATTTATTTCGATATGCTTAAATGTAACGTAGTGTATAATATTATTTTTATTCCAGAAATTTATTACGTCCTAATTATTATCGAAATAAATGCGATAAAGGCGTAACGTTCCGAGGTTAGTAAATAGCCTAGGGACCCGATTAATAACCCGAGGATTTGCCCGACGTATTAGGATTGTCGAAGCCGTTAATAAAGACCTGGCGAATAAATTGTTATTAGGTATCGGCAGGTTAATGAGAATAGGTATAGGCGTTATTGATCGCCGATTACCGACTATCTGTTTAACAATATTAAAGATTGGGCTAGGTTTTAAAAGTATTTTAATTATTTTTATTAATGGTAATATATAACATATTAGTTAAGGTTTTGGAAATAATGCATTATTTATAACCGGTATTTTTGGTAATAAAGTATTTTAATTAAGACTTATGTTACGGAATTTGTATTAAAAAGCAAAGGTAAGGTTAAAAATAGGTATTTAACGATATATAAGGTTTTATAATTTGCGAATATTATCAGGATTATATAAAAGTTTTAAATTCCGAATATTGCTTAAAAGCTTATCGATATAACGGGTTAATAACTTGGAAAATATAGACGAATTTAATACCGCCAAGATTTTACGACGATGATTAAAAATTTGGTTTAGCTTTTTAATATTAACTTTAACCTTAAGGTCGATAGGCTTTTTAGTATTAGAATTTAAGGGTTTATTATTTAGATTAAACTTTTTTTTAATAGACGATTTTTTTATAGTAAGGATAAAATTACTTAGGTTTATATTTTTGCGAGAATTTTAAAAATTACGTAGATTTAATATTTAACGAAAGTTTATAATAGTATTAATCGGTATAATAAAGATAATTATGTATATATTTAAATATATAGTTGGTTTAAAGGAAAAAGTTGAAGTAATGTTGCAGAAAAAATGCAAAAAAAGTATAAGTACGAAAAACGAATGTATATATTTAATTAAAGAAAACGACGACGAGGGTACTTATTTATATAATTTTGGATAAAATTCTTTAAGATTTTTTCGGTATATACGTTTTATTTGTAAGAATTCGGTATATAAACTTTAAATATATTTAATTAGTTAAACGTATAAGTTATTAATAAATTTTGGCGAATTTTTGCATTTATACGATAATTTTATTTCAATATTTGTAAAGTATTAATATTTATATTAATATATTTATATATATATATTATATATTATTTTTAACTGTTATTATTATTCCCAAATTACTTAATATTATATTTAAATATATTAATTAATATATTTCTAGTTATTATGTCGTAATTTAAAAAGCGTATTATATAGGATAAAGGCGAAAGCTTTAAAAAGTTAATCATTTCGGATTTTGGAAAGTTTATACGATTAATTAATATATCCGTATAAAAAAACGATAACATGGTATAATTTTTCAAAAAGATGCATAATAATAATTTTATCTTTTATTTTTTTTAAAAAGTTGCATTTTAAATCCGTTTTAATCGGTTTATTTTTATATACTTAAAAGATATTAATAATTAACGTTTATGGAAAAATATTAACCCGTTATCATGTTAGTTAACAGAACCGTAATATAACGAAATAGTTGGATTTTTATAATAAATCTTTATAATCGTTTAAAATAAAATTTACTTACGTTTCGAAAATATTATTGCCTTTATTTAAATACTCGCTTAAGACGTACCTTTAAAAATTATTACCGTTATTCCAAAAGCTGGACGAATAATTTTATATAGCAAATTCAAATTATTTTTTAGTAAAACCTAAAAAGCGATTAATATTAACAACCCGAAATATATATAATTTATCACTTAAACTAAAATTCTAATTATTAAATATTTAATAAGGCATTAAATTAATATATTATACGACCGATCAAAACGTTTGCTGTTAATATTCGATATTTATACTACCGAAAATCGTATTTAATTATTATTTTAACTATATCGAAAAACGTAAGGAAATTTAAAACCAAATAATCCGTTTACCCGTATAATAATCGTTAAAATACTTTCCTAAACCAAATATTATATTTGCGGATTATAAATTGCTTATATTTTTTATATTGTTACTTACGACCTTATAAAATAAAGCAACAAAATAATAATTAAAGTAATTAAATTTGGCGAATATCGAATAGAAAATAATATTTTTAACATAATTAAAATATTTTTAGGCCTAAAACTAAAAGATAGAAACGTTAAAAGAAACGTAAGAAATTAGCTTAAAAACTTTCCGTCCTTATTAATTAAAGAAAATAACGATAAACCAGATTTTGATTAATTTACTCGACTACTTTATAATAAACGACGTAAATAAAATTAACGTCCTGATTAGTTTTAATAATTATTTATACGATTATTTTTAATCTTAATATTCTTTTCCTTATTAATTTAAACTGGCCTATCGACATTTAAAGCTATACGTCCTAATTTAACACTTACGAAATTATTATTCGAAATAAAGTATAAGCCTCGATTAAAGGTTAATAATTAAAAAGTAATGGTAATAATACAAAGTTAATATATTACGCCGTATAAGTAGGTAAAAAATATATTCGAAAATGCCGGATAAAAACCAGAACCATATTTCCTATAAGGATGGTTAAGTTGAACTAAGTACAAGTTTTTAATTAATATAAAAAAATTAAAGGATAGGGCTTAAAAAAACAGGAAAAAACTAAGTAGCGAAAAGATTTGGCCAAATGTCGAAAACGTAATCTTAAGTTAAAAATAATAAAGGATAAACCGCGTAAGCGCTAATTAAATTAATTGGTAAGTTTTATATAACGTCTCAAATAAGCGAACGGCTCGGACAAGCGAACGGCTCATTTTTTTCAACATTCCAACTACCCAACTTTAATTGTCCATTCTTTAACACCTATAATATGGAGCGGCTTACAAAAACAGCGAGAATGAACCTAGCCGTTCAGGCTAAAAAACGAGACCCGAAACTTAGTTATGCGAAACTTAGTTCCATATATAAAGTTTTTCAAACAACCTTGCGAGCTCGATATTATGGTAAATGCGCCCGAGCCGATATTACCCCCAATTCGCGAAAATTGACGCCGACCGAAAAAATATCGATTGTCGAACGTATCCTCGATTTAGATACGCGAGCGTTTCCTGTCCGGCTTTAGCACGTTAAAGATATGGCCAATATATTGCTTGCCCAACGCGTTGCGGGACGTGTCGGAGTTAAATGGGCGTCGAACTTTGTTAGACGGTAACATAAATTCCAAACGCGTTTAAATCGGAAAATCGATTATTAACGGGTTTTATGCGAAAATCCAGAAATATTTCGTAAATGGTTCGAATTTGTTCGGATTATTATTACTAAATACGTATTGCAAAAGAGGATATTTATAATTTCGACGAAATTAAATTTTTAATAGGGTTTTTTATAATAACGGGCATAGTAATTATTAATGCCGAAAAACGTAAAAAACTTAAATAAGCGTAATAAGGGAATAAAAAATGGGTTATAGTTATCCAGGCTGTTAATTTTTAAAGTTAGGCTATACCGTTATTTGTTATTATAACGGGGAAAAATTACCTTAAATCTTAATATCGCGATAACTTACCGCCAGTAGCCGATTGAAAGATTGCATTAAGCGATAATGGTTGGATAATAAATGAATTAGGTTTAAAATAGATTTAGCATTTTGACAAATATATTCGGACGCGTACGAAAAGTTCGAAACGTTTTTTTATTTTCGACGGCCACGAAAGCTATTATTCGATGGAATTCGAAAAATACTGCGCTAATAACAACATTATTACGTTTTGTATACCTGCGTATTTTTCGTATCGGTTTTAACCTTTTGATATATTTTGTTTTTTTGTTTTGAAACGTGCTTATTTGCGGTACATCGAAAACTTAATGCGACGTTATTATACGTACATTGCTAAAGAAAATTTTTTTTGCCGGCTTTTACGACGCGTTCCAAGCTGTTATAACGTCCGATAACATCAAATTTAGATTCGCAAAAGCTGGTTTTATTTTATTTAATCCTAATAACGTTTTTTCCGAATTAGAAGTTCTTTTAATTGTGCTTACGCCGACCGTTTCCCCGCTAACCTCCGCCGGTTCCATTTTACCTTCCGCGAAAACCCTTAAAAATATCCGTAAAGTAACAAAATAAGGACGATATTTGTAAAGGAAGATTAAAAATTATTAAGGTAGTTCGCCAACAAGAATATTTTAATCGGTTAAATTTGTAAAAAAGGTTATATGTTGCTGTTACATAAAGCTGTTCTTTTCCGGAAAAAAAACGTTTAATTACGCGAAACGAATTATACTTTAAGCAAGCGTCGCAGGATTAAAAATAAACGTTTTTAAGAAGGAGAAATATTTATTATATAAGAGGGATAAGCTTTTTTGGTCCAAAAAGAAGGGGGTGGTGAAAAAATGCAGTTAATAATAGTTGGAGGGGGTCGTCGCAAAAGGGTTAAGACTAAGGAACGGAAGTGTGGCGTTTGCGGCAAGCTTGGACATAATGCGCGTACTTGTGAAAAAGCTGTAGATACGTTTAGCAATGAAGAATCCGATTGATTAGAATCAATTTGAGATGTTGTGGTTGAGTTATTTGGATTAGTTGTTGCGAGGTGCCAAAAAATGAGCCGTTCGCTTGTCTGAGCCGTTCGCTTATCCGAGACGTTATGGTCTATGGTATTAAAAATTAATTACGTTATGTTTTTATTTGTTTCTTAAAATGGATTAAGGACAATCTTATCTCGAAAAAGGAAAATTAAAATAGTGCAGGGTGCCGGGCTAGGGAGCATAGCTTAGCTAATCAATTAATCAGCTCCACATGTATATTTCTAGGAGCTTTTTCGTCGGGCGCAACCCCGAAACATGTTCATCACCGTTTATCGTTCATCTACACACGCATTCATGTTTTCTAAAGTCTGGTTCAACACGGACCCAAATACAGTGTTTTTGTTTGCCTTCATTACCGCTGCACTCGGCTATTCTATCGTGACCCGCAAATCAAAGATGCTCTGATTGGAACTGAGTCTCCCCGTCCCAATTCAATACCTTCGATTTTGTTACTTGCATCCCGAATTTAATTAAAGCTGAAAAGTTATTGCTTAAGGTTACTTATATTATACTCTTATATTATGCTTAATGCATAAACTTCTAGATATAGAAGTAAACTTTGCAACAATTTCAAGTTCGAGTCGAATACCTTTCCAACGTTAAAGGTAAAAATTGCTAAAGCAAAATGCCAAATTAGCCAACGAAAGTGGTACACTTACATAAATAACGGATATACCAAACATATAACTAAGAAAGCCCCAAATAAAAACGCTTTTTAGCGAATAAAACTACTAAGTCAAAAAACGGCAAAGGTTTTCGAAATAAATAATAATAAACGGTAAAATAATATATTATTTCCGTATTATTTCCGTAAATATAGCGGGACGTAATTATTTCGAAAATACCGCGTTAAAAATAAAAAAACATTTAAACTGATAATTTCCGTACGTATCCAAAAAAGAAATTCGTTTTTTTTAAATTATAATAAGAAAAGGTCTATTTCTGTCCAATTTCCCGGTATTTCGTTACGTTTCGCCGGTAACAAAACCGTTACGTTATTCCGTTTCCGTATTTTTATATATATAACTTTCCATCTTTTCTTCAATTCTTTACCTAAAGTTTTCTCCGGCGGCCCGGTTTTTATCTATTATGTAGCTTATACGTTTTTCGTTTTTCCGTCGTTCTAATAACATTATTTTATCGATACGCGCTAAAAACGGCTTTTCCGGGTTTTCCTTTTTTTAAAATTCTGTCGAATAATCCGCATTTATATCGTCTTACTAGCATTACGTATTTTCGTTTTTATACCGTTATATTTTAATTTAACTTCGAATTACGCAAATTTCGTATCCAATTATAAATCTAATTAAAATAACTTATTTTCGATTTTAATAAGTAACTAAGTATAATTTTATACGATTTTATTACGGTACGGAAATATTACGATTAAATAACGGTTAAATAACAAATTAATCCTTTTTTTCTTTATCTTTTTAAATATATATTATACTGAAATCTGGTAAGTTATAACATTTTTAATTACTTTAATATATATTTCTTTAATTTTCACGTAATTGTAATTTTACGTCGTTACCGTAAACTTTATTAATCCAAACCTTTACCTTTTAAGCTTTTGCCTAATTCTTTTTAAATAACGTTATTACCGTAACTTTTTATTTAATTCAAGGCTTAAAAATTTTATTAACTTTATTAATATTATTTTAGCTTTTTCGATATAAATACGTTATAGTAACGTATATTAAATTTGCGTAAAATACATCAATCTACTTTTTTATATAACAAACCGTATTTGAAGACTTATCGTTTGTAAACGGCATAAATACGTTTTAATAATATAATATTATAAATAACATTACAGTTATTTATAAATAAATTCGTATTATTCGCAACCCCGATAATTAATAAACCATATTTTTTAAGGTTTCATATAAAGTTGCTATATATAGTACGAAAAGGACCGACGATAAGGGTGATTTTTAAAATACTTTAGAACGAATATACCGTTATTTAATCGTTTCGTTATCGAACTGCAGCCGTACCGTCTTATTTATAACGAAATTTTATATATTTAATTACCCATAATAAAAAACTTTTTTTATATAAAATATCCAGCAATCGGATATAATTAACTGTATCGAAAGTTCCGGCGATATCCAGCTATCATAACGACGCTATATTGCCGTTACGCCAAGGTATGTGTACCGCTTCGACCATCGTTTTTACTGTTAGTTCGGTCGATTTATATTTTTTATTTCCTATTTACCTTTCAGGAAAAAAGCGGTATTTTTCCGTCACTTTAACGATACGGTTACATAGTAACTTTTCGATCACTTCGCCTATAACGTTAAATAAAACTATTAGTTTATATGCTTCCGCCATTTGTTTTTCCTCCGGTAGTTTTCCGGGCTTAGGTAATACCGCCACTATAACGCTACGGAAGCGCTTCGGGACATACCCGAAAACGAACAACTATTCCGCTAAAACGGCTAAAATACGGTATAAAGGTTTTCCACAGGGCCTTAAGAATTTCGTAAGCAGCAGGTCCTCTCCTAAAACCTTTCAGGGCTTAATTTCTTTAATCACACTCTTTATCTCAGCTGGGTCGACGCTCCTGCGTACCGGAAACGCCCCGGTATGCGCTGGGCCTTCGTAATTCTGTATATTCGAAACATAATTTTTTTATCCAGTTATTATTATTCAATACAATCTGCTAATGGGTTGCTAGTTATAGGTTAACGCGGCATTAAGACTTAATATAACTTTTCCCCGTTATAATAGTAAATAACGACATAGTTTAACTTTAAAAATTAACAATTTAAATAACTGTAACATCCCACACAAGCTCACCGGCCACACAAGCTTACCGGCCACTTTTTTAACTATTCTCACCACCTATCTTCAATTGCCCATATCTCAACACCAACAATATGGAACGCCTTACAAAAGAAGCCAGAATAAACCTAGCCATTCAGGCTAAAAAACGAGATCCGAAACTTAGTTTCAAACGGCGAAGTTCTATATATGAAATCCCTTCATCTGCTTTAAAAGATCGAATTCAAAACAAACCTTTTCGAGCCGATACTATCCTTAATTCGCGAAAATTAAAGCCAACAGAAAAGCAATTTATTGTCGACCGTATTCTTAATCTCGATACGTAAGCGTTTCCTGTCCGGCTTTAGTACGTTGAAGATATGGCGAATCTGTTGCTTACCTAGCGCGTTACAGGGCGCGTTGGAATTAATTGGGCGTCGAACTTTGTTAAACGGCAAAAAAAACTCCAGACGCGTTTAAATCGGAAGATCGATTATTAGCGAATCTTATGCGAAAATCCAGAAACGTTTCGCAAATAGTTCGAACTTATTCGGGCTACAATCGCGAAATACGGTATTGCAAAAAAGGATATTTATAACTTCGACGAAACTGGTTTCTTAATAAGGCTTTTTATAGCAACGGGCATAGTAATTACCAGTGCCGAAAAACGTGGAAAACTTAAACAAGCGCAATAAGGGAATAAAAAATGGGTTACAGTTATCCAGGCTGTTAATTCCCAAAGTTGAACTATACCGCCATTTATTATCATAACGGGGAAAGATTATCTTAGGTCCTAATATTGCGATAACCTACTGCCAGCAACCGATTAAAAAATCGCATTAAGTGATAATAATTAAATAACAAATAAATTGGGTTTCGAATAAATCCAGCATTTTAACAAGCATACTCGGACGCGTACGAAAAGTTCAAAACGTTTCCTTATCCTCGACGGCCATAAAAGCCACCATTAGATAAAATTCAAAAAGTACTGCGCTAATAATAACATTATTACGCTTTATATACCCGCGTATTTTTCGTATCGACTCCAACCTTTTAATGTATCTTGCTTTTCTGTTTTGAAACGCGCTTATTCGCAGTATATCGAAAACTTAATACGACGCTATTATACCTATATTACCAAAAAAAATTTCCTCGCCGGCTTTTACGACGCGTTCCAAGCTGCCATAACGTCCGATAACATCAAATCTAGATTCGCGAAAGCTAGTTTTATTCCATTCGATCCTAATAACGTTCTTTCCGAATTGGAAGTTCTTCCAGTTATGCCTACGCCGACCGTCTTCCCGCTAACCTCCGCCGGTTTTATTTTACCCCCCGCAAAAACCCCTAAGAATATTAAAAAAGTAACGCGGCAAGTACGTTACTTGCAGAAAAGGATTGGAAACTAACAAGGTAATTCGTCAACTAAAATGGCTAAATCGTTTAATCTCTTAACTAAAAGTTATTTATTAATGCTGTACGAAAATGCTCTTCTTCGGGAAAAAGCTGCCCAATTGCGCGAAACGAACCACATTTTAAGCAAACGTTGCAGGACCAAAAACAAACGTTTTCAAAAAAAAAAGGAACACTTACTATACAAAAGGGATAAGCTTTTCTGGCCCAAAAAGAAGGGGGTAATAAAAAAATGCAGCCAACAGCTGCTAAAGGCAATCGTCGTAAAAGGGTTAAGATTAAGAAACGGAAGTATGGCGTCTGCGGCAAACCTGGGCATAATGCGCGTACTTGTATAAAAGTTGTAAATACGTCTAGCGAAAAAGAATCCGATTAATTTGAATCAATGCGATATGTTATTGTTGAGTTATTTGAATTTGTTGTTCCAAGATGCCAAAAAGTGGCCGGTGAGCTTGTGTGGCCGGTAAGCTTGTGTGGGACGTTAGTCAATTTTTTTAATTTTTTTTATTACGCTTATTTAGGTTTTTACGTTTTTCAGTATTGCTAATTATTATGTCCGTTATTATAAAAAGTCTTACCAAAAATTTAATTTCGTTGAAGTTATAAATATTCTTTTTCGTGATGTCGTATTTCGCGATTATAGCCCGAATAAGCTCGAACCACTTGTAACATATTTCTGGATTTTCGCATCAGATCCGTTAATAATCGATCTTCTAATTTAAACGCGTTTAAAGTTTTTCTTACCGTTTAACAAAGTTCGACGCCCATTTAACTTTAATGCGTTCTGCAATGCATTAGGCAAGTAATATATTAGCCATACCTTTAACGCACTGAAGCCGGACAGGAAACGCTCACATATCGAAATCAAGGATACGGTTAACAATCGATTATTCTTCGATCGGCGTCAATTTTCGCATGGGAAAAATAATATTGGCTTGGACGCGTTTGCCGTTATATCGCGCTTTTAAGGTAAAACGTAGAACTTTATAGACAGAACTAAGCTTTCTGTAACTAAGTTTCGGGTTGTTTTTTTTAGGTTGAACGGCTAGGTTCATTCTCGATTCTTTTGTAAGTCTTTCCATATTGTAGTTATTAAGAAATATATAATTATAGTAAGATGGTTGGGTTATTGGAAAAGAATGTTCAGCTTACTTATCTATCCAGCTCACTTGTCTGGAACGTTAAGCTAATTAAAGGTTTATTACGCAAATATTTTAAACCTTTTAAATAACAATTAAACTTAATAAATATTACAGAAGTTCTTGTCAAGCGGAAGAACACTTTGTAAATAATTTTAAGAAAAGAAATTACCAAAAGTAAAAGAACTTGACATTCCGAGAAAAAGCGAAAGAAAAAGATATAGCTTTAAAAAAAGATAAAGTATAACGCTTCACGCCGTGACTGCGTCAAGGCGTTAAGGGAGTGTGTTAGCTAGCAGGGAGTGCGCTAGCGTTCCAGATACGGAAGGCTTTTTTAATCGGCATATATAAGTTCCATCGCTAACCTCAATAAAACAGCAATGCGCGTTCTAGAGCACCTGCAACTAGGCATTTAATACAATATAACTGATGTCCTCTATATCTAACATATAATGTGCGTACTTATAAAAAAGCTCTAAATACGTCTAGCGAAAGAAAAATTCGATTGATTTTAATCAATTCGATATATTGTAGTTAATTAATTAGAGTCTGTTATAACTCGGTAATACAAAACGGCTCGCTCACTTTTATCGTACGTTACCGTTATATAGGTTATTGATTTTTAAAGCTAAATTTTGACTGTATTTACTATTATAACGTGGAGTACTTATTGTTAGCTGATTAAAAGATAGGCAAAGGAAATAATATCTAGACAAAGAATAAATTAAATTTAAAATAAATTCAGTATTTTGATAAATATATTTAAACGCGGACGAAAAGTTCGAAACTTTTCCATATTTTCGATGTCTAAAAACGTTATTATTGGATAAAATTCGAAAAGTATTATACTAATTACAGTATTACTACACTTTACAAATCCGCCTTTTTTTTTATCGATTTTAATCTTTCCGCCTATCTTTTTTTCTCGCTTTAAAACGCGCTTATTTGCTTTATATCGAAAATTTAATACGATATTATTATATTTATATCGCGAAAACAGTTTTCTTGCTGGCATTTACGGCGCATTCAAAACTATTATAACATTTGATAATACCAAATCCGGATTCAAAAGCTAGCCTTATTTTATTAGATCTTAATAAAAAATTTCTAAATAAAAATTATTCTAGTTATACTTGCGCCAACTATTTTTTCTTTTATTTCCGCGGGTTTTTATTATCCCGCTCGTAAACATCTTTAAACGTATTCGCGAAGTAACTTTCGTTAAAAGTTCGTAAATTTTCTAAACAATACATAATATAAATTATTATTCACCCAAATAAAATATTAAATATAAGCTTTTTAAAATTACTAAAACTTTATTAAACGCATCTTTATTTACATTTCCGGGAACCTTATCTATAATATAACGTTATAACCGTTATAAAGATTTAAATTGAAAGATTAGCTTTAAATTAGTAAAATCTCATCCGATTATAGTAATTCCTCTATTGAAAAATAACTATATAATTTATTAAAATCTATAACGATAGGAAAAATATGGGAAAAATCTTACTCCCGGTTTTCGTGTTTTTCTTAAAGTAAAAAGAAAAAAAATTTAATTAAATTCTGGTTAAATTACCTTTAATTATTCAAATAATGCTAAAAATATTAAACGCTTTTTAGGCCTACACATTAATATTAAATTAAGGGGTAACTAGATTTTTAAAAAATGGTATTATATATTACGAAATTACGAAATTACGAAAATTCCCAGCAATTCTTCAAAAAACTCGGAAACTACAAAGTTTGGTTTAAGTACTTTAACAACTAGCGAACAGTTCCAGTTCTAGAAAATAATACGAAATGTATGTAGGAGATAGTAAAATGGTTATAACAAAAATAAATTACGAGAAATGTAAAGCAGTGCTAGGTAGCTCTAAATATTAGCGCTAAGTACTAGAGCTTTACAGTAAGTTATATCGAGTTATATAAATTTGATATGTTACACATTATACGAAATCAGTATTAATATAACTCTAAATACCAAGCGCGTACGTTTTATATTAAAGTTTATCTTTCAAGCGATGTTTGTTTTTAAATTCTTAGTAAATAACAGAAACCCCTGATATTATAGTCACTGTTATCACTATTAATTTATATTAATAATCGTTATTAATATCCGCCTTATATTCGCTTAATAATAGCTGATTAATTAATAATAATTTAAATTAAGCGAAGAAAGTTTTAAATTGTTAGACAAAAGAACATTTATAGTTGTTAAATCTAGTGGGTATGTGTGAATGCTCGGGAATACGCACGGCTCCTTAATGTAACCTAGCAACGGAATATATATCTTCCGATCAGAGGGAACTTTCCGTATATGGGGTGCGCTACGCATTCCCTGCTAGCTGACATCGATCCTGTCCTGACCGTCTTGGTAGGCGCCCAGTGTTGCGTAGCCACTGCACCAAAAGACTGCATTGGATAAGTGCGCACTAATTGCGCGACTTATCTGACACCAAGCTTGCTGGGTCATAACAACTGGTGGGTCCAGGCTGCAGGATGCTGTCTGGGACACCCTTTGTCCATAAAACATCCCTTGATCACTAATCGTATATATAAAGACGATTGCTTACGGACTAGATTTATCCTTTTCTTGGACAATTCAGAGAGTTACGCCAGATTCCTGCGCTTGATCACTGTGACTGCTCGTAATTGATCAGTAATCAGTCCGCGGCTCGGCCCAATGACATAACAACGCCGGCTGCCGCGCAACAGGTGTTGTGGACTACAGAGTACTATAAAAGACCTACCAATATGGCCCATATTAAGACAGCAAGAACTGATCACGGTAACTAACCATCTGCGCAAAAAAATCTGTTAATTTGAATCTCAGTGAAACAACCATCATTTCGTGGAATAAACTTATAATGGCATCTCGCCGTCTTATTGCCATCATTGGAGGCACCGGTGCCCAGGGAATCCCCGTGGTCAGAGACTTGGTGCAGTCCGGCAAGTATAAAGTGCGTGCACTGACTCGCAATGCGACGAGTGCAAGATTCTTGGAGCTCCAGTCCTATGGCCCCGTCGAACCGGTCATTGGCACTTTTGCGTCGGAGAGGGACCTGCGAGCCACGTTCAGAGGCGCTTGGGGCGCGTTTGTCAACATAGACGGTTTCAATAGCGGCGAGAAGGCTGAGATGTACTGGGCCATCCGCTCGTATGAGCTCGCTCTCGAAGAAGGCGTGCAGGTGTTTGTCTATGGCAATCTCGACTATGTCTACAAGAAGAGCGGGTTCAGACCCGAATTTCGCACCGGCCACTACGACGGCAAAGGGCGAATCGGAGAATGGATCTTGTTCCAGAACCAGAGCAACTCGAATAGGATGCAGGCGGCCCTGTTCACCACGGGCCCTTACATGGAGATGGCCATTTCAAGTCGCGCAGCCATGACCCCGACCGTTGAGGACGACATTGTCACTTGGCGACTACCTCTGGACGACGGCGCCATACCCCATGTGGCTCTCGAGGACTGCGGGTACTACGTTAAGTGGCTCTTCGACAACCCGGAGCGCGCCAACGGCATGAACCTCGAAGTATCTATTGACCACTTAACGTACTACGATGTCGTTGCTGCATTTGAGAAGGTCACCGGTCGCAAGGCACAATTCATTAACTGGTCCTTCGATGAGCATTTTGCTGCACATGCGGCCCACGGCAGGTTGGCACAAGCTCCAGCTGGGTACAACGCGGATCCAAAAGACCCGGCAACAATGACTT
This sequence comes from Monosporascus sp. mg162, assembly GCA_004155945.1. Classification (NCBI taxonomy): domain Eukaryota; kingdom Fungi; phylum Ascomycota; class Sordariomycetes; order Xylariales; genus Monosporascus; species Monosporascus sp. mg162. The sequence goes on from QJNY01000070.1 coordinate 60,543, forward strand.
ACCGCCAGAACTTTGAGGGCTTCTGGACAATGTGGCGACACTCGGGCGGCAACAGTGGCGTCATCCAGAGAGACTACAAGCTACTGGATGAGATACATCCCAATCGGATCAGGTCGGTCGAGGAATGGTTTAGAAAGGAGGAGAAAAGGGGTCTGGACAAGGGACTTGGCAACTTGTGGGACAGGGTGCAGCCCGAAAACCAGGGGCCGATTCTAAAAATTTCCGAGGATATGAGGCAAGGCAGGCTATGAAATCGCCGCTGAATAAGGAGGCCAAGTGTACAGGCGCGATTTAAAGGCTTTGTCTTGAGAACAAATAGAACTACCCTAACCCTGACCCTAAGGCATGCCAAGGTGATCAAGCTCAAAAAAAGGTTGGTATGAGACTAATAGCATAGACTGCAGAAACCCGTAAGACGGCTAGTACTCAGTTGGAGCCGAAATTTAGCACCTGTACATGGATATCACAACCCGCAATGGAAATAAGACTACTACATGGGCAACTGGTGTCGGATATAGGGGACAACAGTTGTATTGTATTGAATAACTAGTTGCGTACGCATTCGCAACGCGTACTGAACTTTGAAGTATTCTAGCTACGGAATATATATATTCCAATCAGAGGGAGCCTTCCTATATATAGGGTGCTAACGTACCCCCCTGCTAGCTGACATACCCCTTTAACGCCTTAACGCAGTTACGGCGTTAACTGTTACACCTTTTTACTTCTTACAGCTACAGCTTTCTATTTTACCTTTTGTGACGGCTATGGACTTAACCAACTATTAAACCTAAGTCGTACGGCTTATATTGGCAGTGGTATCGTAGGAATCCGAGTAATGAAGCGATAGTTACGTCTGGTAATAGCAGATGTAGATCTGGGTAATTAATTGTTATTGCAAGCTGGTGCTATTTAGATTATGGGAAATAATAAGCGTATATATTTTAGACGGGATTTTTTTAAATCCGTTTATCTTTTCGGATTTATTTGTTATAATCCTTATAGATGCGAAAACTTTTTCGGATTTATACCATATTAATCCGTTTAGATCCGCAGATTTATTCGGATTTATATTACGTAATTTAAGGTTTTGCATCGGAGGTACTTTATATAAATTTCGACTGTTTGTTAATAAGCTAAGCTTGTTTAATTATAATACGATTTCCCGCTTTTCTAATATTTTTGCTTTTAAAGATTAATTTATTTGTTTTATTTATTTAGCAAGTAATTTCCTTTTTTATATATTAATGTTTTTGGTTGTTTCTTTATCGTTATGTTTAACTGTATCGAAAAGTAGAAATTTTGCAAACGTTTTAACTAAAAGGAAAAATGCGAAGATTTAGCTGTTGATATTCGAGATTAAGGTTTCGAAATTATGCCTTGTTTTGCGTGTTTTAAATAAAAGGAAAAATACGTTATGACGGAAAATTGTTATGGCCAAAGGCCTTGGCTCGATTGACGGACGGTCGGAAGTTGTGGGATATATTTCCGATGTGGGTCATGAGTTATGTAACTGGCTCAAAGGTCTTAAGGTGCTTGGCGCTTTAAGCTCCTTAAGCCAGTGGGGGCCGGCTTAAAGGGCTTAACGGGCTTAAGGGTTTAAGCCGCTTAAGTACTTTAAGTTAAGATTAATATATATACATTTATTATTTTTTATAATTTAAGTTAAATAGTACCAGTTTGCAATTATAATTTGGTTACCCGAATTTTTATTTGCTATTACTAAGCGTAATTATTATTATATTATTTAAATTTATACGATATTATTGCTACCATAAACCGTACGATTAAATTTAATAATTAGTTAAACTTATAACCGTTATACGTTGCAAGCTTTTGTTTAGTAATACCGTTAAACTTTGAGCAATATTTAATATTATCAAAATGTCGATTAATACCGAAGTTACCGTTTTTACTTTTATTTAACAGCTATAAAAACGCGTTTAATAATTTAAGGCTTATATTTAACAGTTTATTATTTAAACTGGCGTCTTAATCGATTCGGTATTAACAACCGTTACTTTAAAACTTAAAATTAAAAAACTCGAACCTTACGATAATATAGGAAACGTTTAAAGTTTTTTAACTTAAGTTAAAGTATATTTACGATTAGAAAGGATTAAAGGTAACGCCGATAGAATTTTTATTATAATAGTGTTTTTAAAAGGGGATATTTTAAATTGGTTTAAGTTTATATTGCGAGATTATTTAAAAAATGCGGAAAATAATTAAAAAAAGGCCATTAAAAAGATTTTCGAAAATTACGTTAATTTCGAACAAAAATTTAAGGATAACTTCGATAATCCGGACGTAAAACGAAAGGTTATATAAGACCTTTTATAGTTTAAATAAAAAAAACCGGCTTTTAAATACGCCGTCGAATTCAAAAACTTTATATTTAAGGTAGGATAGGTTAACGATAAAGATAATACCTTAATTAACGTTTTTTACAAAGGATTAAAGGACGATATTAAGGACGAAATTATTAAAATCGAACGATTTAACGTATTCGATAAATATATCGTTAAAGTTGTAAGAATTAATAATCGACAATTTGAACGATAATAAAAACGACGTAAATAATTCGCCTTACGGTTTAAATTTTAAGGAGTTAATTAAGGCCGAAAGCGTTTTACGTTTTTTACTTTTTATGGAACGTAATTAAGGCTTATGGAATTAAGAGCTATTTAATCGCAAAAAAAGTCCGTTACTTGTTATAATTACGGTAAAGCCGGATATATTACGCGAAAGTGCAAAAACCCGAAAAAGGTATATTAGGCTTTAATTTCCGAAAATTAGCATAAAAAGAAATTTAACGACCGAAAAACGATTAATATGATCTGCGCTAAAAATAACGATAACCTTTTACTTAAGGTGCGATAAGAAATAAGAAAAGCAAAAAAGTTAGCTTAAGCAAAAGTTAAAAGGGTTAAAAAAGTTAAAACTATGGGACCTATTATTACCTAGTAGCTATAGGAGTACGAAGGATGGAAAGAATTAAACGATAATAAGCTACTTTCTTGCGCGTAGCAAGAATGGCAATAAAAAAATAATTAGTTAATGCTTAATGTATGGGTAAAAAAGTACTAAGGATAGGACGAAAATCTATACCTAGGAAAACCCGATTGGCAAGGAAAACTTTACGCGGTTAGCTGTCAACGACCGCAATACGAGGTATACGAGGACGAAAAAAAATATATCGTACGACAAATTATGCGTATATAACGATAAGGCTTCGATTTGAAAAATTGAACTGGAAGTAATCCTAGGGATTAAAGGTGGTATCGCTATATACGAAAAGCCGTAATGATGGAAAAGATCGACGAGCTGGCAATAACCAGGAGCTGGCTAAAAGGAAAATATTGTCTTGCATATAAACCTTAATGTTATTACGAATGGTACGATTATTAAACGCAGGAAGAATTAATTTAAAAAATAGTAAAAAAGTACTGCCAGAAAATGATTACCGATTTACGGATTTAGTTAACCGTTACGGAGGAGCTAAACAAGCGATTAGTTATATAGGAGGAAATTTGTTTTTTTTTTTTTTTTTTTTTTTTTTTTCGAGTTAAAGCTGGAAAATCCCAGAATTAAAATATATTATTAAAGAAATATTTTAAAACTAAGTGGAATATTTAACAGTAACGCTATGCCGACAAAAGCAGCAGTTAAAATAAATTTAATATAAAAACAAAAAACTTAAAGAGAAAATTTAGCAATTTAAGAACAGCCCAAAAGACTTAAGCTACCTGTGTTAAGGCCCCAAGCTGGTAAAAAAAAAAACCAAGGTAAATAGTAACATTTTAAAAAGGCTTTAAATACTATACGAGCAATACGAAAAAAACTTATTACGGTATAAATACGAATTAAAAATAAACGATATACCGCATTTATGGATTACGGCGTAATAAAAAGCAATTATATCGCCTTAAAAGTAATTAACGAACTATAGCTACCATAAAAAGATAAGGAAAATCTTTACGAAATCGAAAACGCCGAAGGTTAAATATTTAATTACGATAATAAATAAGTCCGATATAAAATTGATTACTTTAAAACTTTTATCAAAAACAAAAGATAAATTATTAATTTCGGCATTATCGCTATCGAGAACTTCGATGTAACCCTAGGTTTATTATGGTTGAAATAATATAACGCGGTTATTAATTAGAAAATTTGCGAAATAAATTATGATTAATTTTTAACGATAAGCCAAACGACAAAAGATTTTAACATTCGATCGATAAGGTAAACGAATGTAAGTATAAAGAAACGGCAAAAACTTTATTACTAAAAGTAATACGGCATATTTAAAAAAAAGGGTATAACCGAAAAATACGACGCATTATCGCCAACCTTAAAGCAAAATTTAAATAAATAAATAACGATTTAAAACGACGGCCCGAAAGGCTATTAAAATAAATAGTTAAAGTATTTTTATAATACCATAAGTACGATAAGTTATTTGGTAAGGAACTTAATACCAAATTGTTAAAATATAACGAATAAAATTACGAAATAATTTTTAAAAATGGCAAGAATACCGCCTTTTATCCGATTTATAACCTAAATTACGCGGAATTATATGTATTGCGTAATTACCTCGAAAATAAGTTTTGAAAAAGATGGATTCGACGTTTTAAATTACTAACCGGATACCTTATATTTTTCGTACCGAAAAAAAGGAAAAGTTTCGATTAATAATGGATTATCGACAACTTAACGATATTACCGTTAAGGATAAAACGCCGTTATTATTAATTACTAAAATAAAAAATCGCCTGTACGGAACAAAATAATTTAAAATTATCGATCTTCGTAATAATCATAATATAATTCGAATTAAAATAAAATACGAATAAAAAACAGTTTTTAGGACAAAATATAACTTGTACGAATACCTAATTACCTTTATAAAACTAATTAACGTATTAACAACCTTTTAACGAATAATAAATTATGTACTAAAAGAATACCTAGATATTTTTATTATCTATTACTTCGACGACATTCTTATTTATTTAAAAACGGAAAAAAAGCACGAAGAAAATGTTTATCCAGTTTTACAAACGTTGTAAAACGCCAAACTTTTGGTTAATACCGAAAAAAGCCATTTTTACCAGCAAAAAGTCGAATTCTTAAGATATATCATTATTCCAGGACAAATTCGTATAGACCCTAAAAAGTTATTAGCAATTAAAAACTAGACATAACGTATTAACGTTAAAAAAGATATAAGCATTCTTTGGATTCGCCAATTATTACCGACGATTTATACGTAATCTTAGCAAAATAACTATATTATTAACGGAATTTACTAAAAAAGATAAATTATTTAAATAAATTCCAAAAAAGGAAACAGTTTTCCAGCAAATTAAAAACGCCTTTACTAGTAAACCAGTACTAATCATATACGACCTAAAGCGACCAGTTAAGCTAAAAACCAATATTTCGGACTATGCTTCAAAAACTGTAGTTGGATACCGAAACGATTAAGGAAAATTTTACCCGATTGCGTTTTATTCCTATAAGCTATACGGAGTAGAATTAAATTACCCCATTTACGATAAAGAATTTTTAGCTATCGTTAACGCCTTTAAGGAATTTAGGCATTATCTTGAAAGTAACAGGCATTAAATTAAGGTATATACGGATTATAAGAACATTACATACTTTTTTACAATACGAAAACTTATCGGAAAACAATTATATTACGCAAAAAGCCTTTTTAAATTTGATTACGTTATTATCCATCGAAAAGGATTAAAAAATAATAAAGCAAACGTACTTAATAAATAACCTAACCTGGAAAAACTTAAGGTTATGGCGGCAATTGGTGCTTTCAGGTGTTGCCGGCTGGCAGGCTTTGTTTGGAGCAGGCAGCAGAATGCTGCCTGGGACAGCCTTTGTCTATGGACGATCCTTTATCAACCAATCGTGTATGTAAGGGCGATTGCCCGCGGACTAGATTTGTCCATTCCTAGAGCAAGTTAGAGAACACACAGAGAGCTACGCCAGATTTCTGCATTCGATCACTGTGACTGCTGACAGGTTAAAATATAATAACCAATTTTCGATATTACACCCGAAAAATACCTAAAATAGCGACGAATTGCTGCGATACGAACAATACCAGCTGATATATACCAACGCATCCAACAATATAACGCTAATCAACCAATAAAATACCAAATAAATAAAATACAAATGCCCGAAAACTTATAAAAGGATTTAATACGGGATATATACAAACACCCGGTACATAAATATCCAAGAGTTCACAAAACCCTAAAACGCTTATAACGGACATATTACTTTCTTAAAATGAAAATTACAGTGTAAAAGGTAATACAACAATACGATATCTGCGCTGGGGTAAAAATACGACGACATAAACCTTACGGAAAACTATAACCTTTACCAGTCGCCGAGCGACCATAGAATTCGATTACATTTGACTTTACTACTAAGCTTCCTTTATTAAAAAATCCAGCTACAGAAATACATTACGATAGCATTTTCGTAATCGTTAATCGATTTACGAATTTCTTTTATTTCTTACCTTATAATAAGGATACCGATATAAAGCAACTCGCATATATTTTCTTGAAATATATTCTAAGTACCTACGGACTTTTAACGGAAATTATTTCGAATAAAGGTATTATTTTTATTTCGAAATTCTGTTAAGGATTAATAGCTTAACTTGGATTAAATTATAAATTATCCAATATATTTAAACCCTAAATAAACGGACAGACGGAAAAAATTAACTAAACGTCAAAAACGTATTTACGATATTATATTAATTACGAGCAAAATAACTGGGTTAAAAAGTTACCAGTTATACAACTAGCTTAAAATATTAGCTTTACAAAAGCATTAAAATAACTTTAGCAACTGCTAATTTTAGATTTACACCTAAAGTTTACCGAGATTTATATAAGGATAAACCAACCAACGTTAAAACAATTTTTATATCAAAATAACTAAAATAGTTGCACGCAGAAATAAAATTAAAGCTTAATTTCGTACGTAACCAGATAATTAAATATTATAACCAAAAAAAGTTATAAGAATTAACCTTTTCGGAAAAAGAAATGGTTTACCTAGTTATCAAAAATATTTAAACCAAAAGGCCAAACCAAAAATTCGATTTCAAATATATCGGCTTATATAAAATCGCTAAGAAAATTTCAGAAAACAACTATAAATTGAAGCTACCGCTAAAGGTAAAGCTTTATCCAGTTTTTTATATTTCCTTATTGGAGTTAATAGCAAATACAATCCAAATTAATACCGGACAGGACGAAGAAATTATAAAAAATATATTAGTTTACGAGGCAGAAAAATTACCGGATATAAAAAAAAAAAAAAGGACTTACCTAGTATTTAGTTAAGTAAAAAAATTACCTAAATTCCGAAAATACTTGGGAACCTGCGAAAAACCTTACGAATGCCTAGCGCTTCCTGAAATATTTTTACCAGCAACGCCGGAAGCGCTAGAATTAAACATATTTTAGTTTAAGTTATTAAAGGAAGGCCGGTCGGCGGGTAGGGAAGTTTGCGCAAACGTAACTTTGGCTTTTAACTGCTGTTGCTCTCGTTCTAAACGTTCGAACTTTTCTATCGCTTCTGTACCTTAAATACCCCGACGTAGCATTTCGACCTTGCGGCGACGTAAAACTTTGCGCAGTTTTTGAAGGCGATCGATTTTATTGGCGGCGGAACGAAGGGCCTTTCGCGCCTGTTTTTTTTCCCGTTCCAGTCGCTTCTTTTCATCTAAAAGCCGTTGGTATTCAGAAACGAAAGCGCTAAATAAATCGTAAAAATTACCATGTTTAACGGAATAAAAGTATTTCCTAAAATTAAGATGCGCCTTGTAAACCTTTGATTTGGATTTGCAACGGGAATAGGAAACATTAAAAGATATATCAAAACCAAGAAAACTAATTCGTTTTGGCAAAATTAAAGCGTTGTTACGTTTACGAGATCTTTGTTTTTCGATACGACCTGATATGGCGGTTAGAAAACAAAAAATAATATGTAAAAAGGGAAGTTATTTACTAAACAAATGCGATAAACAAATTAATCTTTAAGGGCAAAGATCCTGGAAAGGGGGAGATCGTATTATGGCCAAAGGCCTTAGCTCGATTAACGGACGGTCGGAGGTTGTGGGATATATTTCCGATATAGGTCATAAGTCATGTAACTAGCTTAAAGGTTTTAAGGTGCTTAACGCTTTAAGCTTTTTAAGCCAGTAGGGGCCGGCTTAAAGGGCTTAACGGGCTTAAGGGTTTAAGCCGTTTAAGCACTTTAAGCCAAAACTAATATATATACACTTATTATTTCCTACAGTTTAGGCTAGATAATACCAGCTTGCAATTACAACTTAGTTACCCAGATTTCCATCTGTTATTACCAGACGTAACTATCATTTCATTACTCAGATTCCCACGATACTACTGCCAACATAAACCGTACGACTAGGTTTAATAGTTGGTTAAGCCCATAGCCGTCACAAAAATGTGGTTCGTTATAAAAACTGCGTTCTGAAGAAAAGAAGTTGTGATAGGTCGGGCATCCTTTTTAATTTTTTGCGTAATATTATTAAGAAAGCGGAACGTTTAAAACGCGAGAAAATTTTGGCCGAGAAGCGGTTGCTGTAATTGCAAAAAAAAGAAGAAAAAAAGAAGAAAAAAAGAAGAAAAAAAGAAAAAAAAAAGAAAAAAAAGAATAAATAAATAAATAAATAAGGTTACCACCCGTTTCCAGCGATTGCGTTATTAGCAAAAATTCCTTCGGTTTAAGGGTATTAAAATCGTGAATCGTGGGCTTTAGTTTTTAGACGAACTGGAGGAGCAGAAAAGTTGGAACGCGAAACGGTTTTGCGGGTCGTATAAGTTACGTAAACTATAAACTTTTCGAAATGGCCTGGGGTTAAAAACATTGATTGGCCGTTATTGGGCGACGCAGATTGGGATACCTTTAACCTTAGCGCTTCCGGCGTTGCTAGTAAAAGTTTTTTAAAAAGCGTTAGGTATTCGTAAGGTTTTTCGTAAATTCCTAAGTGTTTTCGGAGTTTGGGTAAATTTTCCATTTTACTGGGTATTAGGTAAATACCTTTCTTTGCGTATATCCAGTATTTTTTTGTTTTGTAAACTGGTGCGTCCTTTATTACTTCTTTATTTTTATTTTATTTTGTATTAGCTTAATCGTATCGCCTGCTAATTTTAATAACAAGATATAAAAAACTGGATAAAGCTTAATCTACGGCGGCAGCTCCAATTTATAGTTGTTTTTTAAGATTTTCTTAACGATTTTGTATGGGCCGATATATTTGAAATCGAGTTTTTTGTTTAGCTTTTTGGTTTAAATGTTTTTGGTAGTTAAGTAAATTATTTCCCTTTCCGAGAAAGTTAATCCCTTTAACTTTTTTTGGTTATAGTATTTACTTATTTGGTCGCGTACGAATTTAAGCTTTAATTTTATTTTTAAGTGCTGCTGTTTTAGTTATTTTGACGTAAAAATTGCTTTGACGTTAGTTAATTTATTCTTATATAAATTTCGATAAATTTCGGGTATGAAATCAGAATTAGCAGTTATTGGCGTCGTTTTAATACTTTCATGGTAATTAGTGTTATAGGTTAGTTGTGTAACTGGTAATTTTTCGACTTGATTGTTTTGTTCGTAATTAATATAGCGTCGTAGATACGTTTTTGACGTTTGGTTGGTTTTTTCTGTTTGTCCGTTTATTTAAGGTTTAAATACGTTAGATAATTTGTGATTTAATTTAAGTTAACTTATTAGTTTTTGCCAAAATTTAGAAATAAAGGTGGTATTTTTATATAAAATAATTTCCTTTAAGGCGTAATCCGAAGTATCGGTTTTTAGCTTAATTGGTTACTTTAGTTCGTACATAATTAGTATTGGTTTATTGGTCAAAGCGTTTTTAATTTGCTAAAAAGGTGTTTCCTTTTTAGCAATCCATTTAAAGGGTTTATTTTTTTTGGTAAATTCCCTTAATAGTATAGGTATTTTGCTAGAATTACGTATGAATCGTCGGTAATAATTAGCGAATTTAAAAAATGCTTGTATTGTTTTAATACTAGCAAATTATATTTAATTTTTAACTGTTAATAACTTTTTAAGATTTATGCGAATTTGTTTTAGCGTAATAATATATTTTAAGAATTCGACTTTTTATTTATGAAAATGGGTTTTTTTCGGTATTAACTAAAACTGTGGCGTTTTGCAATGCTTGTAACGTATCAGACAAGCGAGCGAGCCGGATAAGCAAGCGAGCCGTTTTTGGGCACTCCGCAACAATGCACCTCAATAACTCAACTATAACACATCAAATCAACTTAAATCAATCGAATACTTGTTTACTAACTATATCTCCAGCTTCTTTCTAAGTATGCACATTATATCAAGGCTTGTTGCGGATGCCATATTGCTATTTTTTCCTCCTAACCCGCCTGCGACCGAACACACCCCAACGCGTCCAAGCTAATATTACCCCCATTTCGTAAGAACTAAAGCCGACCGACTAGATAACTATTCTCGACCGAATCCTAAACCCAAATACGCAAGCATTTCTTGTCCGGCTTCAATACGTTAAAGATATACGTCGCAGAACGTGTTATAAGACGCGTTAGAAGTGCGTTGGAAACGTGTTGGGGGGCATGGGGGGTCCGTGCGGGGCGTCTTGCGGGGCGTTTCGCGGGGCGTCTCGCGGGGCGTTTCTCGAGGCGTATGGCAGGGCGTGTCGGACTTGAGTTTGCAATAATTCGAAACCTACGCAATTATACGATTAAAACAGACGTTTTCCAGAAAGAGGAATACTTGCTATATAGGATAAACAAGATCTTTTAGCCGGCAGAAACGTTGTGGCAAAGAATTGCTGCTAATAGCTGCTAAAGTTGGGCGGTTGCAGGCGGGTTAGCAGAAAGGAATAGCAACATGGCGTCCGCAATAAGCTTTGATATAATGTGCATACTTAGAAAGAAGCTGGAGATATAGTTAGTAAACAAGCATTCGATTGATTTAAGTTGATTTGATGTGTTGTGGTTGAGTTATTGAGGTGCATTGTTGCGGAGTGCCCAGAAACGGCTCGCTCGCTTGTCCGGCTCGCTCACTTGTCCGATACGTTAGGACTTAATAAATATGTTTTTCGTAAAATTTTTTTTTTTTTCGTTTTTGAGTAGATAAAAATATCGTTAAGGTATCAAATAACAAAAATATCCAGGTACTTTTTTAGTATATAGTTTATCATTCGTTGGAAGGTCGCTGGTACGTTAGTTAGTTTTATTGGGGTAAGTAGGTATTCGTATAAGCTATATTTCGTCCTAAAGGTTATTTTCCATTCGTATCTTTCCTTAATCCGAATTATGTTGTAACTATTTCGAAGATCTATAGTTGTAAACCATTTTGCTCCGTATAGGCAATTTTTTATTTTAGTAATTAATGGTAATAGCGTTCTGTTTTTGACCGTAATATCGTTAAGTTGTCGATAATCCATTATTAGTTTAAGCTTTTCTCTTTTTTTCGGTACGAAGAATATAAAGTGTCCGGTTGGTAATTTAAAACGTCGTATTTATCTTTTTCGAAGCTTATTTTTAATATAATCGCGGAATGTATGTAATTTTGTATAGTTCAGGTTGTATATCCAATAACAGGTGGTACTTTTACTATTTTTAAGGATTATTTCGTAATTTTATTCGTTATGCTTTAGTAATTTGGTGTTAAATTCTTTGCCGAATAACTTGTTGTATTTATGGTATTATAAGGGTACCTTAGCTATCCATTTTGGTAATTTTTCGGGCGGTCGATTTAAATCGTTACTTATCTGCTTAAATTTTGCTTTAAGATTGGCAATAATGCGTCGTATTTTTCGATTATGCCTTTTTTTTTGATATGCCGTATCACTTTTGGTAGTAAGGTTTCTGCGGTTTCCTTATGCCTGCATTCCTTTATTTTATCGATTAAATGTTAAGATTTTTCGTCGTTTAGCTTATTTTTAGAAAATAGATCGTAATCCATTTCGCGAATTATCCAGTTGATGGCCAGATTATATTGTTCCAACCATAGAAAACCTAGGATTAAATCGAAGTCGTTTACGCCGATAACGTCGAAACTGATAATTTATTTTCTTTCTTCGACAAAGGTTTTAAGGTAATTAATTTTGTATCGGACCTATTTATCGTCGTAGCTAAATGTTTAACCTTCGGCGTTTTCGACTTCGTAAAAGTGTTCCTTGTTTTTTTATGGTAGCTGTAATTCGTTAATTACTTCTAGGGCGATGTAATTACTTTCTGTTACGCCGTAATTTACAAATGCGGTATATCGCTTGTTTTTGATTTCTATTTCGACCGTAATAAGTTTTTTTCGTGTTATTTTTATTGCGTTTAAAGCTTTTTTAAGATGTTGTTATCCACCTTTATTTCTGCTAGCCTGAGGCCTTATTATAGGTAGATTGGATTTTTTAGGTTGTTTTCGAATTGTTAAATATTTTTCCAAGTTTTTTTTTTCGTTTTAAATTTATTTTAATTGCTGTTCTTGTCGACGTAGCGTTGCTGTTAAGTATTCCATTTGGTTTTGGAACGTTTCTTGGGTAATATATTTTGGCTTTAGGGTTTTCCAGCTTTGACTTGGAAAGGAACGAACTTTCTTTTATATAGCTGATCGCTTTTTTAGGTCCTTCGTAAAGGTTAGCTAGATCCGTAGGTCGGTGATCATTTTTTGGCAGTGCTTTTTCATTGTTTTTTGGATTAATTCTTTCTACGTTTAGTGATTGCATTATTTATAATAGCATTAAGGTTTATATACAGGGTAATGCTTTTTTCTGGCTAGCTCTTGGTAGCTGCCAGCTCGTCGATCTCTTCTATTGTTGCTATCTCGTATATATAGCGGTATTACTTTTGGTCCCTGGAATCGCTGCCAGTTCGATTCTTAAAATCGAAGCCTTATCGTTATATATACGTAATCCGTCGCGTAATATATTCTTTTTCGTCCTCGTATATCTCGCATTGCGGTCGTCGACAGCTAACCGCGTGGAGCTTTCCGTGCCGATCGGGTTTTCCTGAGCATAGGTTTTCGCCCTATCCTTGGTATTCCTTTAGCCATGCGTTGAGCATTAATTTATTTTTTGCTGCAGTTTCTGCTATACGCAGGTAAGTGGCTTGTCGTCGCTTAGCTTTTTCCATCTTTCGTGCTCTTATAGCCATTGGGTAATGGTAAATCCAGTAGTTTTAGCTTTTTTAGCCCTTTTGGCTTCTGCTTAGACTAGCTTTTTTGTTTTTCTTATTTCTTATCGTACCTTAAGTAAAGGGTTGTCGTTATTTTTAGCGCGGATTATATTAATCGTCTTTCGACCGCCAGGTTCCTTTTTATGTTAGCTTTTAGGAATTTAAGCCTAGTGTATATTTTTCTTAGGGCTTTTGTATTTTCGCGCAATATGTCCGGGTTTTGCCGTAGTTGTAGCAGGTAACGGACTTTTTATCTTTCGACTAGATAGCCTTTAATTCTATAGGCTCTGGTTAAGTTTTATAGGAGGTTGAAGGCGTAGGGCGCCTTCGACCTTAATTAGCTTCTTAAGACTTGGATCGTGGGGCGAATTATTTACGTCGTTTTTGTCGTCGTTCAAACTGTCGATTGTCGATCTTTATAGCTTTAGCGATATATTTGTCGAATGCGTTAAATCGTTCGATTTTAACGATTTCGTCCTTAATATTGTTTTTTAGCCCTTTGTAAAAAACGTCGGTCAGGATATCGTTTTCGTTATTTACTTATTTTGCTTTGGATATAAGGTTTCTGAATTCGACAGTATATTTGAAAGCTGGTCCCTTTTGTTTAAGCTGTAAAAGGTCTTGTACAGCTTTGTATTTTACATCCGGGTTGTCGAAATTCTCCCTAAGTTTTTGTTCGAAGTTAACGTAGTTTTCGAAGATTTTTTTGGTAATTGTTTCCTGGTTATTTTCCGCATTTTGCAGGTAGTTTCGTAACGTAAGTTCGAACTAATTTAAGGTATTCCCTTTTAGAAACCCTGCTATAATAAAGGTCCTGTCGGCGTCGCCTTCAATCCTTTCTAATCCTAAAAGCTCTTTGGTCTGGGTTAGAAAGCCTTAAACGCTTCCTGTGTTATCGTGGGGTTCGAGTTTTTTAACTTTAAGTTTTGAAGTAACGGCTGCTGGTACCGAATCGACTAGGGCGGCAGCTTAAACAATGAGCTGTTGGATATAGGCCTTAAGCTGCTAAACGCGTTTTTGCAGTTATTGGGTAAGGATAGAAACGGCGGCTTCGGCGTTGGTCGACATTTTGACAATGTTGAATATTGTTTAAAGTTTAACAGTATTATTAAATAAAGCTTGTAACCTATAACGGCTATGGGCTTAACTAACTATTAAACCTAAGTCGTACGGTTTATATTTATAGTAGTATCGTAGGAATTTGAGTAATAAAGCGATAGTTACGTCTGGTAATAACATATGTAGATTTAGGTAATTAATTGTTATTGCAAGCTGGTACTATTTAAATTATAGGAAATAATCAATGTATATATCTGGAACGGGATCCTTTTGGATCCGTTTATCCTTCCGGATTTACTTGCTGTGATCCTTATGGATCAGAGAATCCCTTCGGATCCATACCATATTAATCCGTTTGGATCCGTAGACTTATTCGGATTTATGTTACGTGATTTAAGATTTTTTATCGGAGGTAATCCACATAACTTCCGACTGTCTGCCAATAAGCCAAGCTTGTTCGGTTATAACATCTTTCTTCCAGCGATTGAATTCTTTTAATTAATCAATTCCTCCTTTAAAATAATTCGCGAAATACTTTCCGCCAATTAAAAAATTCATAATATTTATTAATCATAATTGCTTTTTAAAATACTAACAAGGTTCGCGCAATAAAGTTTTTATTAATTTATTAATTAACATATTGTATCTATATATAAAGCCCACTTTCATTAAACTTTCTTATATAGCTTATCGTAATTAATAATTATATAGTTATATTTATTTATTATAATTTAGTTCGTAATTAAACGGTATTGGTATTAATAAACCGTATAATATATTAATTATAGTATATCCTAACCGTGAAAACCATTGATCAGTCATCGTGTTCGAAGATACTGGGTATAGTATTTATTGTGCAAATTACATCGTGTAATGATTTTCTGTGTATTCGGCTCAGCCTGGAAAATAAGGCTTGAACCCATTCGACCTTGCATTAATTATAGTATTATATCTTAAATAATTCTAGATTTAAAATTATTTTTAATTTTTTAATTAACGTCTCACACTACTATTCCGGATATACTGTCAACTAGCAAAGGGTGCGCTAGCACTCATATACGATAAGATTCCCTCTAACCGGAACATATATGTTTCGTGGCTAAACTATTTCAAAGATCAGTACGCGTTACCACAGTGCACGTAACTGGCCAATTAATATAACACAATTGATATGCTCTATATCTAACAAATAAAGGTTTTGTTCGTTTAATTCGCGTTATTTATTAATTAATCAGCTATTGCTGAAGCGATATAGGCTATACATCAATAGCAATTATTTATACACTTCATTAGCCATAATAGCAACCGTATCGTCGACGTCCGCAATTATCTACAGTGGTTCTAAGGACTGGGACAAATTCAAAGAGGAATTTAAAACCAAATCTAAGGGATATAACCTGTAGAACCATATTAATCCTGATTAAAACGTTCTATAACTTGTCCAACCTATAGCGCCCGTTATTGCCTTTTATCTAAAGAAACTAGTTCGTCAGATAACGACGCAAACAACAAATGCTTCGTCCGAAAAAACCTTACAATTCGAAAAAATCGATCATATGAACCATCTAACAAGTGCCCTCGAAATAACGACCGAAAGCAGATAAGCCTATAATCAGAACTTTGCAACCTTACTTATTTAAACCGAGAATACAAAACCTTCCGAAAGTTTTTAACGCGCTCATAAAATAGGTTTTAAATAGCGTTTCCTTATCGATTAACTAGACCTGCTTAAGCTTAAATAACGACCTTAAGTGCTGGTACGTTAAACTGTAACAATCCGGAAAGGTCTACGAGAGCCGACTACTTATAAATACTCAACGCAAGTACGAAAAACGATTAAAGCAGGCCTCGAAAGCCGTTAAAAGATTTGATAAATAAATAACGAAGTAATAAAAAGTTATGGCTTAAAGCTAACATTACGGGGTTCTCGAAATAATTATGCCAATTATTTAGACGAATTAGTTATGTATAGCAGTAACGCCGATTATGTCTAATTAGTCGAATTTATTTATGCTGTTTAAGTGTGATAATATTGAAAAAGGGACTATTAATTACCTAAAGGTTAAGGTTAATTTTTTAAATTACTGGATTATTACGAATTTATAACAGTTACCTAAAAACGTTAAAATAACATTCCCGACCTTTTATAGAGCTTTAGCAGACCTTTTTAATTAGGACGATTCTAATTAGAAAAAGACTAAGAATATTAATAATTAGCTACGTAGTAAAACCTTCGGAAAAGAGCCGAAACGAGGTAGTTGTAAAAGTTCCTAAACGGGCCGAAATAATCGCAGTAACAGACGAAAGCGCCAAAAGTTAAACGTATAAGAGATTCGGTATAATACGTACTTAAACCTTACGTATATATTACTTTAATGCTATTACGCGTTCTTTAACAAAGCTTTAGCAAAGTATAAGCTTAATAAGGAAGTTTTAATATTAATCCATAACCGAATTGATTCCGATTAATCCTTAATGGAAAAGATTAATCGTTTAGCGAAAATTGTAGAAAAATTAATTACCTAAAAACAGATTGATTCCACAAGAAAGTAAAACGAATCCTGGTATATTTTTTTATTTTTTTATTAACGTAATACGATAAACGTCGTGTTTTACCCCCTAAAATATTCATCGATTTTGGAATAATGTTTTATAATATATATTTTTAACTTGCTAAATAAATTCTTAAACTATAAGATAACGCTCTAAGACGACGGAATGTACGTAGAGAATAACTTCGTTCCGAGTAAAGGATATAGAAAAGTAAATATATTGCTTTAAAGCTTTCAAGGCCTAAGAGTGCTACGTTTATATAACGTAACTTATTATAAGAATTTCGCATTCAACCTGGTATTTTTACGGCAGCTCCGGAAAAAAGAGTATTAAAAAGAATATCAAGAAATTAACAATTTTGTTCGAAGTAAGTATAATTAAGTAATTGTTACGTTAACAAACAAATTTAATTAATTCGTTATCGAAAATATTAACGCGATAATTACCTATATAACCTCCGTATTTTATAGACTAAACGTTAACTTATATACAGCGAAACTATTACGAATCGGTAACAGTACAATATAGTACTTAAAATTAGGATACTTAAGGTCCGAAGTAATCGCTTAGTTTTAATCTTATATAAAGGAAGTTTCTTTAAAGAGTTTTATAATAGTTAAATGTCAAGCATATAGCAAGGCGAAAGCTAAAAAGCAATTATGCCGTAAGCCAAGGGAAAAAGCTTTGCGATTAGGATAACGAATCGCTATCGACTTTACAGATTTCGAAGAAAGCCTTAAAGGATATAAATACGTTATATTTATTACCGATAGAGATTTAAGCTTTATTTGGGATATTTATCTTAAAAAGTTAAAAGCAAAATACATTAATTATAACGTTCCGATATTTTCTAAGAGTTTTAAAAAATTAAGATAAGATTTTCTTATAAATGTTCGAATACGAAAACGAGATTTCAAAAATTATTAACTTCGAAATATGTTTTAATCGCTTCCTTTTAGTATTAAACTTAAACCCTTAATACCGTATACATAGGCCTAAAACGGGATTACAAGGCGTTTAAAGGGTATAATTAAGAAAAAAGCGATTGTAATACGAAATAGCGTTAAATTACTGTCGTTTTTAGTCGTATACATCTTTTAAAACGGCAATATATCTATATAACCGTATTCTTAAATACGTACTTCTTTAGCAAAGCTTATATAAAGTTTACTACATTTATCTAACGTATAAAAATAACGTTACAATATTTCATCGGAAGCTTTAATAGGCTGACCTGCAAGTATATAGTTATATAGGTTATGCTATAACAACTGCCGCTATAAAGGAAGAACAAAGATTCCAGAAGCTAACTTTTAAGGCATAAATTAAATTTTTCGTCGGTTACCGATCTACGAACATCTACGAAATTTGAAACCTGTTAATTAACAAAGGTTATCGTTATTAGAAACGTACAGTTTAATAAAAGGTTAATTTTTTAAGTAATATTAGAAACTTAAAAAACAACCTTTTGTATATTACGAGAAAAAGCTACCGAAGTTATTGCGATAAATAAAATTAGCTGAGTAAGACTAAAGCTACCTAAATATATAAACATAAAAGAAAACGAAAACCTGAACGAAATAATTTAGTTACCGGTTAAATAAGAAAGGTAATTCTAAAATAGCATAGACGTACGAAACGTACGAAATAAGGAAAAATAAGCTTATTCGTATAAGATTAATTACCTTTATACGACCGCTATATTCGAATTACTTCCGTCGCCTGGTCAATTACGTTTATTAACGTTTATTTTAATAACTATTATAATTATTACGCCAACAGAAGTTAAAAAAGTAACCTTAAGCTTTTATCGATTTATTTAACTTAAAGTAACTATAAAAAAATAATACGTTCCGAGTTATAAACGTAAACTTTCCGTACGTTCAGCGTCGAAAAAATAGTTATCAATACGATCATTAAATATAAAAAGCCGCGATTAACGCAAAATGATTAGCTTATTTTATTAATACGATCGATAATCGGCTGGTAAGTTACAGAAAATTAAAAAAGTTAATTACCTGAAATACGCGTTACTTTAATCGGACAAGTTTCGATATAAAAATATATCAAATCTTTAAATCGCGAAACCGGGTATATAAGCGCGCTTTACTACTACTGCCGCGAATCTATAAAAAGCTAAGTATATACTCGTTAAGGAAATTATTTTGTAAAGCCGAAAAAACTTGTTTATAAAGCTATAAAAATATATAATATTAAAAAGTCGTTAATTGGTTTTCTATTAAAAGGAAATAGGTTTTAAGATATATAGATATATATTTATAAATTTGATAAATATAATTAATTATGAAAATACAAGGCGAGTTTCGTCGTACGAAACGATTAATAACTAAAAAACGTTCATAGTAATATATACGTATTTACTTTACCTGGAAGGTTATTTAAAACTTTCATTGCTATTGCAGCTAAATTCGATTCCAGGTTAAAGCAATATAAGGTTATTAACGTCTTCGTTAGCGCCTAGTTACCTTATAACATATATAAAAATACCTTTAAAATATTCGTATTGTAAGAAAAGTTTTTATTTAAAAAAGAATTATATAAATTAAGAAAGCTATTATTGCTTTAATAAAAGGAATTTTCTAAAACGTTTAAAAATTGAAAACTTAGCCCTGTTTTTTACGAACCTTGTTATTTTGTTTATTAAAAGGTATTTACTTTTTTTATTGACGATATCGTTACGGCGTACGGTAAGCAAAATTAAGACCTCGTCGATCAGGTAATTTAGCAGATACGGAAACGATATACCTTTATAAAAAGTAAGGATTTATAATAGTTTTTAAGATTGAAGAAATTAAAGATAAAGTTATAAAAAAATCCAGCTTTTTTAATATGACTTTATAAATCAGCTGGTTAATTTAGTTCTAGAAGAAACTTTGAATAATTTTCCAAATATGTTAATAACGAGCGTCGAGCTATTATCCAATCTTAATTTAACCTATTTAAAGTTTGTTAATAAATACCCAAAAAATTAATTCTATTTCGTCCGTAACAGTTAATACGCAACCTAATATAGCTTTTGCGGTATTCCGACTTGCTCGATTTAATTTAAACTTTAGCGACGCGTATTATAAAGCTGCCGGTCGAATTATATTATAGTTGATCGAAACCAATATACTAACGTTACAGTTCGGGGGTAAAAATTCGTTAAATATTTAAAGTGACGTTTTTTTCGCGGATAATACAATCGATCGAAAAGGTTTCTAAGTTTACGTAATAAAATTATTTAAAAAAGTAATAAGATAACGGGCGAATAAGCCAAATACAGTAATGATTTTTATAATAAAAGCAAAGTTATTATGTTTTACGCAAATTGCAAAGAAGGCTTTATTTAAGTTTCGATTAATTAATAAATTAGGAATTACCTTAAATACAGAACTGTTAAATATGTAATGCGACAATTAATAAATTATACAGCTTATTAACGCCGATGTTGCTCTGTTATAAACGAAGTTACGATATATGAGCATAGCTATTAATTAAGAAAAGCCGCGAAAAGAAATAGAATTAAAGTAGATTAGATGTTTACGAGCGATATATTAATTAATGGATTAATTAAAGCTTTATTACGAAAACCTTTTAGGTATTTCAAAAAGCAGCTAGGATTAATGGATATTACGGAAGCTTTCGATCGGCGGAGGAATACTTTGCGAATAATTTCAGAGAAGGAATTGGCTAATTAGAAGGATTTAATCGCCAGAGGAGAGGTAAAATGGAACGCTGCAGTTTTAAGAAGTGATGAAATGTGACGGTTAACGCCGTGACTGCGTCGAGGCGTTAAGGGGGTGTGTTAGTTAGCAAGGAGTGCGTTAGCACCCATATACGATAAGATTCCCTCTGATCGGAACATATATGTTCTGTAGCTAGATTACTTTAAAGATCAGCATGCGTTGCGAAAATGCACGCAACTTGCCAATTAATACAACACAATTGATGTGCCCAATATCTGACACATACCACCATTCTGGACAGTTTTTGCTACTTCCTGATAATGCACCCAAATAATTTAATCACAATACCTTAAATCAACTTAAATTAATCGAATGCATTTTTACTAACTGTATCTATAACTTCTCGACGAGTGCACGCATTATATCAAGCCTCGTTACGGACGCCAGGTTGCTATTCCTTCTTTTACGCCGACCGCGACGGACTAGCTTTAGCGTCTATTAATAGCAATTTTTTGTTATAACTTTTGCTGGCTAAAAAAACCTGTTTATTTTATATAGCAAGTATTTATCTTTCTACCAAATATTTGTTTTAATTATTTAACTACGTAAATATCGAATTGTTGCGAAATTAAGCCCGATATGCCCTACTATACGCCCTGCTATACGCTTTACTATACGTTTCTGTGACAGCTATAGGCTTAACTAACTATTATACTTGGGTCGTTCGGTTTATATTGGCAGTGGTATCGTGGAAATTTGAGCAATAAAAAAATAGTTACGTTTGGTAATAGCAGATATAAATCTAGGTAACCAAGTTGTATTATAAGCTAGTGTTATCTAGACTATAGGAAATAATGAACGTATATATACCATTTTTAGCTTCAGGTACTTAAACGGCTTGAATCTTTGATCACGTTAAGCCCTTTAAGCTTTCTCGAAGGCTTAAGGAGCTTAAATCGCCAAGCACTTTGAGACCTTTGAGCCAGTTACGTGATCCGAGACCCGCATTAGAAATATGTCCCACACTTTCCGACCGTCTGTCAACGAGCCAAGCTTCTTGGTCATAACAGTTCCGTTACATGCCGACGCGCTCTGCGAAACTCCCCGTAACGTCTTATAACGCGTTTCCTAAAATACCTTTTAATACGCTTTTCGACGTATATCTTCAACGTATTAAAGCCGAATAAAAAATGTTCGTAGATTTAAGTTAAAGATTCGGTCGAAAATAGTTATTTCATCGGTCGGCTTTAGGTCGTACGAATTGGAGATAATATTAACTTGGACGCGGTAAAATGTAGTCGGTTGCGGACAGGTTAAAGAAAAGCAATAGCAACATGGCGTCCATAACGAGCCTTGATATAATGCGTGCACTCGTCGAGAAGCTGTAGATACAGTTAGCGAAGAAGTATTTGATTGATTTAAGTTGATTTAAAGTGTTATGGTTGAGTTATAGTAAGATAAGAGATAGCTGTAGGCTGAGTGAAGTGATCGCCAACTAGTCGCAGAGTGAATTCCAAGAAGTAAGTGTATTAGGTTATTTCTATCACGCGGTCTCTAGTGCTGCCAGACAGTTATTTGTATTAGCATGTGGGTTGGTGGCTGGTTGGTTACTAGCTGCAGGTTTATCGGAGCTATGTTCTTATAATTACTTTCCTTCCTTTAAGCTGTTGGTCCTTAACAGCGTTATCGTTTACGCTTAGCGTAGGGTAGGATACGTGCAGGTTGCGCTGGTTTTCCATTTGTGCTTTTATGTAATGGTATTGTATTGTGGGGTTGCCGTGGTTACTGTTACGTACTTTGTTTTGGGTGTTCGCCCAGGTGTAGTCCTAATCCGTTTCTTAGCCTTACCGTGTTTTTTTCCTTTTCCCAATTTTTTATTTCCCTTTTTTTTGCGTACGCCTTCCGTTTGGTTTCCCTTTTGCCCTATTTTCTACGATCCTTATCGTATTTTGTTCTACGTATATTTTCCATCCGATTTCCGTTTATTATGGCGCTTATTCATAAAGCTTTTTACGAACGTTAATACTTTGATAATAACGTTAAGTAGAATTTTTTTTGAGCGTTAAATCTTTAATACTAACGGAAATCCGGATTCCGTTCGTTCCACGGGCGGCAATAAGCCGTATTATATGTATATAACGTAATGCTATTTCGATTACCGCACTATTTACAGGCAGGTTCCGGGCGCTTTTAACTGTATCGTCGCCAGTTATTACTATAAGATATTCCGTGCCGTAAGTGTTTAATTTTAACGTTATTAGAAACGCTATTTAATCTCTGTCCAAATTCCGACTATTTTTAAGGGTAAGGCCCAGTCTATTCCCAATTTTGCCGTCGAAAACTAGGGTTTAATCGAAGGTTTTGAAAAGTACCGTACTGATAGCATACCGTATAAACATAACGATATGTTTGCGATCGGTTGTCGTTTTAATGCCTTTCGGAAAGTTAAGTTTGCCTTTAAAGCAGTTATTACGGAGTCATATTGTTTTTTTTATTATATCGGAGGACAATTTTCGAACGTCTGTTATGATTAGGGAAGCGTAATCTTAGAGTCGTTTTTTATGTTTGTAAATTTAGGTTATCTTTGTAAGTTTCTTATTTTTCTTTTTACTACTTTGCAGTTAATTTTCGAATGGGTATAATTTTATGGTATTCTTATAAGCTAGGAAACTTTCGATAAGCGTTATATCGTTACTTTCTCCGCTTGCGAATAGGTTCCGCCTGTTTTTCGACGCCTTAACGAAACCCTGTTTTTTTAAACTGTTACAATTTTAATAATCCCTTGCTGGGTAAGGATGTTATTAAGCCTTGATACGTTCAACGCTTTAAGAATGGC
This sequence comes from Monosporascus sp. mg162, assembly GCA_004155945.1. Lineage (NCBI taxonomy): Eukaryota > Fungi > Ascomycota > Sordariomycetes > Xylariales > Monosporascus > Monosporascus sp. mg162. The sequence continues at coordinate 83,930 of QJNY01000070.1, forward strand.
GTCCTTTTTCCAACATTAAACCGATTGTACTCCGGCTATCTGGATCTAGCTTTTAAGTAAAGTAAGATATTTTCGAGTTCTTTCCGGGTCTTACGCTTATTAAGATTAATAAACGTATTCGTACGTTACCGTCGTATATTTTCCGCTTAGTTTCCTATGTTTTAACGTTAATTCTTTTATAATACGCCTAGTAAAAAAGGTTAATTAACGTAAGGCTTAATGGTTAAACGCGAAACTTGGTTTCGAAATAAGGGTTCGATTTTTTTTTTTTTTTTTTTTTTTTTTTTTTTTTTTTTTGTTTTTTTTTTTTTTTTTTTTTTTTTTTTTTTTTTTTTTTTTTTTTTTTTTTTTTTTTTTTTTTTTGAAATGCGCTTATTTACAGTGTATCGAAGACTTAATGCGACTTTATTATACTTATATTGCGAAAGAAGATTTTCTCGCCGGCTTTTACGACGCGTTCTAAGCTGCCATAATGTCCGATAATATTAAATCTGGATTCGCGAAGGCTGGTTTTGTTTTATTCGATCTCAATAACTGTTTTTCCGAATTAGAAGTTTTTCCAGTTATGCCTACGCCGACCGTCTCCTCGTTAACTTCCGCCGGTTGCATTCTACCCCCCGCGAGAACCCTTAAAATATCTGTAAATAATAAAAAACACGATACTTGAATAGAAAGATTAAAAGTTATCAAAGTAGCTCGCCAACAAAAATACATAAATCGGTTAATCGTGTAACAAAAGGTTATATATTGTCTTATACAGGGGACATCAGTTGTATTGTATTAATTGGCTAGTTGCGTGCATTCTCGCAACGCGTACTGATTTTTGAAGTAGTCTAACCATGGAATATATATTTTCCTATCAGAGGGAATCTTATCGTATATGGGGAGCTAGCACACCCCCTTAACGCCTCGACGCAGTCACGGCGTTAACTGTTACACTTCATCACTTTCTAGAACCGCAGCGTTCCATTTTACCTCTCCTCCGACGATTGAATCCTTCTAATCAGCTAATTCCTCCCTTGAAATTACTCGCAGGGTATTTCTCCGCCGATCGAAGGCTTCCGTAACATCCACTAATCCTAGCTGCTTTCTAAAATGCCTAAAAGGTTCTCGTAACAAGGCCTTTGTTAATCCATCAGCTAATATATCGCCCGTAAGCGTATAATCTACTCTGATCATGTCTTTTTTTACGGCTTCTCGCAACTAATAATTATATATATCTATATGCCGCAGCTTTATTTATAGTAGCCCGACGTCCGCATTAATAAGCCGTATCGTTTATTAATTATCGCACTACATATTTAACGGTCCTACAGTTAGGATAACTTTTAATTCTTTAATTAACTAAAAGTTAAATAAAGTTTCTTTAATAACCTGCGTAAAAAATAATAATTCCGCTTTTATTATAAAAGTAATTACTATATTTTACTTATTCGCCGTTACCTTATTATTCCTTTAAATAACTTTATAACGTATGCTTAGAAACTTTATCGATCGATCGTATTATCCGCGAAAAAAACGTTGCTCAAAGTATTTAACCAATTTTTACTTCCGAACTGTAATGTTAATATCTTAACCCCAATCAGATATAATATAATTCGATCGGCAGCTTTGTAATACCCGTCGCTAGGGTTCAGGTTAACTCGGGCAAATCGGAATACCGCAAAAGCTATATCAGGTCGCGTATTAACTGCTACGTATAGAATAAAACCGATCTTTTTCTGGTATCTGTTAACGGACCCTAGATAGGCTAAATCAAGATTCGGCAGTAGCTCGACGCCCATTATTGTCGTATATTAAAAGTTATTCAAACTCTTTTTTCAAAACTAAGTTAACCAATTTATCTATAAAATCAAATTAAAAAAGCTAAATTTTCTTTCAAGTTTATCTTTAATTATTTCGACCCTTAGGAACTATTGTAAATCTTTATCCCTTATAAAGATATATCGCTCTCTTATCTACCAAATTACCTAATCGACGAGGTCTTAATCTTTTTTACAGTACGCTGTAAAGATATCGTCTTTAAAAGAATTAATACCTTTTAACAAATAAAACAACAAGGCTTTTAAAAAACGGAACTAAATTCCAAATTCTTAAACGTTCCAGTAAATTCCTTCTGCCAAAGCAAAGGTAACTCCCTTAATCCTTATAGAGTTTTCCTAATCAGAAATATCCTACTACGATACAGATATCTTAAAAGTATTTTTATATATATTTTATAAGGTAATTAAGCGTTAACGAAAACGTTAACAGCGTTATACTATGATAGCTTCAAATCGAACTTCACCGTAACAACGATCAAAGTTTTAAATAACCTTTAAACTAAAGTAAATGCGTATATATTACTACAAACGTTTTTAAACTATTAATCGCCTCGTATAACGAAACGTACCTTGCATTTTTACAACCAACCGTGCTTATCGAACTTGTAAATATACACCCTATACTTTAAAACCTATTTCTTTTTAGCAAAGAATTAATCAACAACCTTCTGGAATTATATCTTTTTATAGCTTTACAAATAAACCTTTTCGAACTTACGAAATAACTTCTTTAATGGATGTATACTTAGCTTTTTATAGCTTCGTAGCGGTAACGGTAAATCGCGCAAATATATCCGGTCTCGCGACCTAAGGATTTTACATATCTCCGTATCGAAACTTTTCTGATTAAGGTAACGCGTATTTCGGGTAATTAATTTCCCTAAACTTCTGTAACTTACCGGCCGATTATCGATCGTACTAATAAAGTAAGTTAATTACTTTACGTTAAACGCAGTTTCTTATATTTTATGATCGTATCGATAATCATCCTTTCGACGCGGAACATACGGAAAGTTTATGTTTATAAGCCGTAAAATGTCTTCGTTTTTTACCGTTACTTTGGGTTAAACAAAACGATAAAAGTCTAAGGTTGCTTTTCCAACTTCTACTAGCGCAATAATCGTAACAATTATCAAAGTAAACATAAATGGAAATAATAGTCCAGAGGACGAAAGTAATTCAAATATAGCGGTCGTATAAAGGTAGTTAATTGTATACGAAGAAACGTTTTTTTATTCCGTACGTTTCGTACGATTATGCCATTTTAGAACTATTCCTTTTGTACAACCGGTAATTAAATTATTTCGCTTAAATTTTCGTCTTTTTCTTATATTTATATATTTAAGTAACCTAGCTTTCATCAAGTAATTTTACCTGTCGTAATAAGTTTTGTAACTTTTTTCTCGTAACGTATAAAAAGCTATTTTTAAGTCTTTAATATTACCTAAAAAAGTGGCCTTTTCGTTAAACTATGCGTTTGGAATAGCGATAACCTTATTAGTTAACGGATTCCAAATTACGTAAATATTCGTATATTGGTAACCGTCGAAAAACCCAATTTATGCTTTATGATTTAACTTTTAAAATTTTTGTTTTTTTCTTTATAGTAGTAGCTATTATAGCATATGCCATACAGCTATATATTTGCAGGTAGATTTGCTAAAACTTTCGATTATATACTGTAACGCCGTTTTTATACGCCAAGTAAGTGTAATAAACTGTAACGAACCTGTTATATATCCACCCGGAGGTATGAGCAGTATCCGAAATGGGGTCTTGATTTGCAGGTAACAATAGTGCGAGGAATGATTTAGTAGTTTGTTCGTTAAAGAGGTTTGCGAACTTTTCCCTTAATCGGAGAACGGTGCCTTTGATTGAAGGCTTAGATTGATAGTTAAAGAGCGAAATTAAGTAGGTGCTATATATATGAGAGTTCCGTTTATTATATATTTTTTTGATACTGAATAAGTGTGCTTTTGATTTTTTGGCTTTACTAGATTACTTAAATCCTTTGATTTGGTGGATTTGTTAGATTAGATAGATTACGTAGTTACGTGATCTGGCAAGGATTTACTTACTGTGAGAGTTTCTTTTAATACGAACTTCCGAGTAGATCGTAACATTATTTTCTTCCTTTTAGGATTTTTATTTCAAAGATAGAAATATAAGTGTTTCCTTATTTTCAATTAAAACTGTTCCTTTTAACTGTTAGTTTATTATGGCGGGTCGTGTAGAAAAATAAGTACGTAGGGTACGTGCGAACCAGCGTTAATTCCGCGACAGCCGTTCGGATTTTATCCGTACCTACGGTTTTGAGGTTTTGCCCTGTTTTAGTTATATATTATTTGGAAAGGAATAGTATTATATAATAAAAGGTTCGTTAAATTGTTATTATTGTATCCGTCGTTAACGTTACTGTAACGGAAACGTTGTTATTATGTCTTTTTTGAAAAATATTAGGTCGGAGCGTAACCGTTTTTAAAAGGAGCGTTATGCTGCCGAGGATGAACTCGTAGAGTTATAACGGAAGTTTTAAGAAGAGATGTTAAAAAGGATAAATAAGTTGCAGCGGTTGCGTCGTTAAGATATTTTGAGAAAAAAAGTACTTGAAATATTAAAAGAAGGTTATAAACTGGATTAATTAGAAAAAAAGGAAAGGATAGAAAAAAAGCAGCAGCGTATAGAGGAAAAGCAGGCGCGACTTGCTTTGGAGATTAACGCTAATATGGAGGCGTTTGCTTCTTTCGACTGGAGCGCCGAGGGTTTAAATTTGGGGGTCGGACCGTTGTCGCCTGCAACTTTGGCTGTGTTGGAGACGGTCGGTCAGGATTTTGGCGGTAAAACGTTTTAACCAGGTTTTTCGTATTCGTTAAATGTTTAAGGGGCTTTTAAATGTTGTTTTTAGGTAGGTAGTTTTTTTATTTGATTAGATATTGGATTTTGTTGTTAATTATTTTTAAGTTTAGTATTTTTTCGATTTCGTATTCGTCGGTATTTTCCTTAACTTTTAAGTTTATTTCTAGTAGGGCGTTATTAAGTATTAGTTTTAATAAGGAAATATAAAAAACAAGATATATCTTTATTATTTTAGGTAGCGATAATCGATAGTTAATCTTAAAAATAATTTCGTTAATTTTAAATGGACCGAATTTTTTAAAATTAAGCTTATTATTAAGTTTTTTGGTTTTAATTTATAAGATATTTAAGGTTACGTTTTGTTTTTGGCGTAATAAGTAAATTTTGTTTCCTTTTAATAAAATTAATCTTTTAATTCTTTTTTTGTTATAATACTGGGTTATCCGTTATTAAAGAAATTGCAATTTAATTTTAAAGCGAACTTGGATAATTTTGATTTTAAATATTATCGTTTTTGCTTTGGAAGTTATTAAGGTAATTTTCGGAATTTTACTGAATAATTATTTTGGTCGTTATATTTTTGCATTTTATTTATATACGGCTGTATAAGATAAAATGCTTATGTTTTCGTTAACGGATATATTATAAGTTATTTATATTAATAGAAGTAATTTTATTTAATTATTTTGTTAATAGTTAATATAATTTTTTAAGTATTATTTTAAGATTTGGTTTAATCGTTTTGTTTATTTATCGGTTTAAGGGTAATATGTTATAAAGAATTTAAATTTGGCGTTAATTTGTTTAAAGAAGTTAATGCCAAATTTGGAAGTAAATAACTTGTTTTTATTTAAAATAATTTTTTCCGGAATTTTATGTTTATTAAAATAATGTTTTACGAATGCGTAAGTTAATTATTCTGCTGTCGTATTTTCTTTAAAGGGTAAGAAATATTTATATTTAATGAGTCTGTCGACGATTACCTATATTCCGTCGTATTGGATTCCGGTAACGGGATTTTTAGATAAAAGTAAACTGGTAATAAAGTTCCAAGTTATGGTATTTCAGGCCTTTTTTGGAATTTTTGTAGGTTGCAGTAATCCGTATAATTTATGGCGAGCTGCTTTGGCCTTATTACAAACGTTGCAGTTTTTAACTATTTGTTTAACGGTTTTTTTAAATCCTGGGAAGTCGTATTTTTTTTGGAATTGCTTAGTTATTTTGAAAACCTTTTAATGTTTATATAACGGGTTTTCGTAAAATTTTTTAATAAATTGTTTTTGTTGTTTTTATGGAATATATATTTTTCCGTAATATAGCAGTTAATTTTTGGATCGTCCTTTTAATTATTTAATTTTTTTCTGCTTATTAGAATTATAGGAACTTTTAAATTGGGTTAAAAGTTCGGGGGTAGGTTTTTTCAGTATTTTACATAACCGTAAGGTTTTTTTTCCGTAGGTCGTAATATTTGTATGTATTGTTTAGGGATTTTGATATCGTAATTTTCTTTTCGGCTTAAGATATCCGTCTGGATGTTTTCTTTGCTTTTAATATGGTAAATTTTAAAATTGAATTTGGATAAGAAAATTATTTAATTTTTATGTCGTTTATTAAGATCTTAAATTGTTATAAAGTAAGTAAAATTTTTATGGTTAAAGTAAATATTAAAAGATTTTTTAATTTTATTAAGGTAAAGTTTTTATTTTTTAAGTATTATAATAATTATTAATAATTTTTTGTTATAAATAAGGTATTATAACTTTGTATTTTTTAAGGTTTTGGAGTAATAGGCGATTAAGTACTATTTTTCGTTATTTTCCTATTATTATAAGATTATTTTTAAGGCTTTATTTAATACGTTAGTTTTTAATCGTTTTTTTTTATTATAGTTAAGTAGTTTTATAATAAAGGCGTTAATAATCCGGTTTTTAAATGTTTGCATTATTTTTTTGGCTTTTTTTAGGAATTCGAATTCTTTTTTAATATATTTTTTAATAATAAGGTTTGTTAAGGGTTTAGCGATCTTTCCGAAATTTTTGATTAGGTTACGTACGTAACCCGTAAATCCTAAAAATTGACGGACGTTAGTAACGGTTGCTTTATCGGGAATCGGCCAATTTTTAACTACCTTTATTTTAAAGTCCTGGATTTAAATTTGTCCTAGGGTAATAGTAAAGCTTAGAAAGTTTAGCTTTTAAATATGCTATACGTTTTTTTCGGTATTAACTAATAAGTTTGTTTTTTCGAATACTTCCAGTATTTAGGTAATATATTTCTTATATTTTTTTAAGGTTTTAAAGTAAATAAAAATGTTATTTAAATAGATAAATACGAACTTGTCGAGGAATTTTCGTAAAATAATTATTAATATATGTTAAAAACTAGTAAAAATATTCGTAAATCCTTAAGGTATTATTTTATATTTATAAAGTCCATAGATTATTTTAAAGGCGGTTTTCCACTTTTCGCCTTTGGTTATCCGGATTAAGTAATAGCTATCGAGTAAGTTTAACGCCGTAAACCATTTGGCCTTATTGACGTTTTCTTTTATAATATCTATAAAGGTAAAAAGGTATCCATTTTTGATGGTAATGTTATTTAGTTGTCGGTAGTTATAAATTCGTCGGTATATAGGATTTCCATTTTTGTCGATTCGGATTTTGCCATTTTTTATTTTAGGTACTATTATTACGGGGTATTCTGCAGAAAATTTAAACTTTTAAATATATTTGCGTTTAAGGTTTTTTTGTAAAATTTTCCATAAAGCCTTTATTTTTTCGGGGTTTATATAGTAAATTTGATAGAGCTTTGGGTAATGTCCTTTTTTAATAGGAATCCGATAATCCTACTGGTTATGTTTGGGTAGTTCTTTCCGAATTCGTTTCTTAAATAATTTCTTGAATCTTTATTATTTAAGGGGCATTTTAGCTATTAGGTCCATAACCTTAATTTCTTTAATTAAATAGCAAATTTTTCGGAACTCCTTTTTTGGGGGACTTTTTAACCGGTTCTAGGAAAGCTTTTAAGTTTTCTAGTTGATATGGAGGTTGCTGAAACGAAGTTACGGTATTTTAAGGATAATATCGTATCTTGAAATGTCGGCGATGTCCAAAATGACCTTTTCTAAATATTCTTATATTTGTACTGGAAGTTTTTTTGTTTTTTTAAGGATTTGTCCGTTTTCATACTTGGATAAGCTTTTATCGACTGTAAGTAATTTATATAACTTTAACTTATACTTTTAAAAAATTTAATGTTTTTCTGTAACTAATAATAAAATAAAATTTCCTTTTGCTTTTAAGTTAATTATGGCTTTAAATATCTTATTTCCGTACTGGAAAAGTATCTTAATTTAACTGCATTATTTAGTTTTTGCCTCGTATAAAATTTTGTAAATTAAAGTTCCTTAATGCCTTAATTTCGAAGGCCTACGTAATTTTTTAATTTATTAATCTTATTGGTTAAAAAGCGTTTTTATTTTCGGGTTTTTTTAACTGCATATTTAGAACATTTATCGTCTATGTAAGTAAACCATTTTTTTTTTGCCGATCTAGCAAATTGATCTTAAAATCCTTACTTCCGATATCTAAAAGGGTTCTGGTTTTTGGGGTAAAATTTCTAAAGGATTAATTCTTATATTTAAAATCTTATACATTATACATAATATAAAGGTATAATACAAACATCCCTATGCAATAGCTTTTTAACTTTAAGCCGATTTGGGGTGTAAATAACAAAATCGGGGGTATTCCGGCTATCTGGAAGTTTTAATGTATTTGCATTTATTGTCAGGTTCGGTAGGTATTTTTTTATCCCATCCGGGCCAATAGTTATTATTTTCTTTGGCGCGGAAGTAGGTTAAATAATTGTTATTATAGTACGCGGAAAAATGGAACAGGTCGTAATCGTAAACTGGTTCCAGATCTGGAGTATCCAGGCGAGCTGGTTTTTTATCTTTAAGGGTTTCGCTAGGCTTTAAAAGTGTCGGATCGTATATCATTATGTTAAGGCGTAACTAACCGTGTTTATCGTACATTTTATACCGTTACTTATTTAAATAATAAATATATCCTAGCTTTATAGCTATCTTGGAAATCCTTTATTTTGGATAATATTTATAGGCTTTAATCGTTCGATTTTGATAAGTTAGGTAATGCTCGTACTTTAAGTCGCCATTCTGTTCGTAGTATATGGTTGCAATAATAAATTCTTGCTGAAAGGAAATAAAATTAACTTTTTTTTCATTTTCGTTATCTAATTCTTATTCGGTTATCTTAATCTTTTTCTGGGATTAAGGAATCCCTTTTTTCCTGGAGTTCCTTTTTGCTAAGAAGCGATATTCGCTTTTATAATAGCCTTTTTTGCTACAGTTAAAACATTTAATATTCGACTTGTCTTTTTTGGGCTTCTTTAAAGTAATGCTTATTTCCTTTTAGGATTTACCTTTAGTTTTATCCCTTTGGAATTTGCTGCTTAAACTTTGGTTATTTTTCTTTTTGTCGGATCTCTTTTTTTCCAAGTACCTTTCGAAGGTACGTCGATCGGTAATGATGGTTTTGTTAATGTAATCATAGAAAGGGCTAATTTTGGGCACTTTGTATATCTCATTTTTGACTTACGATTTTAAGCTATCGTAAAAGGGATAAAATAATGCGCTTTCTAGAAGATTGAAAATTGATACAAGGCGATTAAACTTAATCGCATATTCGGTTACTAACTTTATTTGTTAAAGGAAATATAGTTATTCGACCGCATATTATTCTTTGTCGGAATTTTTAAAAAAAGCTTATATTTTTTCCTTAAAATGTTTATAATTACCGAAAACATAATTGGTTAAGTCGGAAAATTGGTTAAGGTAATTTATAAGGTAATCGTTTATAATAGGTTCAAACTATAGAAGAACTTTTTTAGCGAACAGCTGGAAAATAGCCATTACCTTTTAGTAATCTTCCGTTAGAAAATTTTCGTAAAATTTAAGGTAAAGTTTGGCTTAAACCAGAAATCCTTTTACGTTTATGGTTCCATCGTAGGGCTTTAAAAAAGTTGGCTTATAACCTTTAACTTTCGGCATTTTATGGTAATTGGAAGGGGGAATTATGCCTTTGCAAGTTTTGTTTGTTCCAAATAAGAACAAAATCGAAGATCTTTGCTGTCGGATAAGTTTGGCATTTTCGTTTTTCAAAGTTTTAACTTCTTTTGCAAAAATGTTTAGCCTTTCGTCAACGGTAGGTTCTTTTTCTTTGCCCTTTTGTTTTCTAATAAGTTGTTTTTTTTCCTTTTCCTCCGCCTTAAACCTATAAACTTTTATGGTATCTTTCGCTAGGGCGGGTTGTTGCAGGGATTAAAAGGAAAAAGGTTTTCCTTAAAATCGGGTAAAAGGTGGTGCCATATTGTCGATTAAGGAAAAGATTTTTTCAATAGGTAATAAATCGTTTAATTTGGTTATTAACCCCTTATTAACCAATAATGGTAATCGAATATACTGTTTATCTTTTAAACGTCGTCTTGTAATATCGTCTTTACTGCGTTCAAAAGAACTTATGCCCAACTGGGCCTTGAACTATTCGTCGGTTATTAATCAAGGAGCTATCAAAATGTAACGAACCTGTTATACATCCATTCGGAGGTATAAGCAGTATCCGAAATAAGGTTTTGATTTGCAGGCAACAATAATGCGAAAAATAATTTAATAATTTGTTCGTTAAAAAGGTTTGCGGACTTTTCCCTTAATCGGAAAACGGTACCTTTAACTAAAGGCTTAGATTAATAACTAAAAAGCGAAATTAAATAAGTACTATATATATAAGAGTTCCGTCCATTATATATTTTTCTGATACTGAATAAATATGCCTTTAATTTCTTAGCTTTACTAGATTACCTAAATCCTTTAATCTGGTAAATCTGTTAAATCAAATAGATCACGTAGTTACGTAATCTAGCAAGGATCCACTTACTATGAAAGTCTTTTCCAATACGAACTCCCGAGTGGATCGTAACATAAACTTCGTATAGGCATTGCTAAAAAAATGCGTATTTAGGGGTACGGTTATATAAATATACTGCCGCTTAAAAATATGTACGATTAGAAACGAAAGTGATTTAACGCTATTTCGTCTCGTAATCGCTTTTTTCTTAATTATATCCTTTAAGCGTTTTGCACCCCCGTTTTAAGCCTAGATATGCGGTATTAAAGGCTTAAGTCTGATATTAATAAAAGATGACTGGAACATATTTCGAAGCTGGTAATTTTTCAAGATTTCGTTGTTACATTCGAATACTTATGGAAAAACCTTGTCCTGGTTTTCTAAAACCTTTAGCAAATATCGGAACGTTGTAATTAGTATATTTTACTTTTGATTTTTAAAATAGAGATCGCAAATAAAGCCTAAGTACCTGTCGGTCGTAAATATAATGTATTCGTGTCTTTTAAGGTTTTTTTCGAAATTTGTAAAGTTGATGGCGATTTGTTATGTTGAGCGAGAAGTTCTCTTTTTCGGCTCGCGATGTATTTGCCTTTTGGCTTTCGCTTTGCTATATGTTTGGCATTCGACTGTTATAAGGCCTTTTAGACGGACTCCCTTTATATAAAACTGGAACTGGGCGATTACTTAGAGTTTTAGGTGTTTTAATTTTAGGTGCCATATCGTACCGTTACCGATTCGTAATAGTTTCGCTGTATATAAGTTATCGTTTCGTCTAGAAGATATAAGAGCTGTATAGGTAATTATCGCGCTGATATCCTTGATAACGAATTAATTAAACTTATATATTAGCGTAACAATTACTTGATTATACTTATTTGGAATAAACTTGTTAATTCCCTGGTTGTTTTATTAGTATCCTTTTTTTCGGAACTGCGGGAATAATACCAGGTTGCATACGAAGTTTTCGCAATGGATTACGTCGTATAAACGTAACGCTTTAAGGATTTTAAGATTTTAAAGTAATATATTTACTTTTCCGTATCCTTTGATCGGGACGAAGTTATTTTTACGTATATACCGTCGCCTTAAATCTTTATCTTATAATTTAAGAACTTATTAATTAGGTTAAAAATATATATCGTAACCCTAAATCTAGAATAGCCGAATTTTTTAAGGGGTAAAACGCGATGTTTATTGAAGTGGAGTGGGGTACAGGAATGGGTGCAGCTATTGCTGCAGCAGCTACTACAGCTGCTATTGCTAGCTACTGCACCTGCTATTGCCAGCCACTGCAGGTACTATTGCAGCCACAGTTTCTACCTACTTCCATTTGCTTGACCGCTGGGAATCTCGGCAATCTACTCGGCTATGGCAGTAGGTCAGCGATGGTCTATAAATTGCTGCTGACCTGACAACTCTTGTATGTAATTTCTTATAGCATCATGGCTCCAGAGATAGCTAAGAAGTCCCATCATTCTTCCCAGGCACTAATCAAGATGTTCTGCGTACAGCAACTTCGATGAGCCCTATCCCAATTCATTATCGCATTGCGTTAATCAGAAATCAGGAAGCACGCCGGTACTCGTTTTACTCCCTTTTGGAATTAATTTATTTTCTGGGTAATTAGCTTTTTATAGTTTTCGACAGTCGATTAATTTTTTCCTTTAAGGATTAATCGGAAGCAATTCGGGCCTAAATTAATGGTGAAACTTCCTTATTAAGCTTGAACTTTGTTAAAGTTTTATAAGAAAACGCGTAATAATATTAGAGTAACGTATATATAGGGTTTATATACGTTTTATATCGAATTCCTTATGCGTTTAACTCTTAGCGCTTTCGTCTATTGCTGCTGTTGTTTCGGCTTGCTTGGAAACTTTTACGATTGCCTCGTTTCGGCCTTTTTCTAAAAGTTTTGTCCCGTAGTTAATTGTTAATATCTTCGGTCTTTTTTAATTAAGATTGTTTTAATTAAAAGTGTTTATTAAAGTTTTATAAAAGGTCGGAAACGTTGCTTTGACGCTTTTTGCTAACTGTTATAGATTCGTTATAATCCAGTAATTTAGAAAATTAACCTTAACCTTTACGTAATTAATCGTTCCCTTTTCGATATTATCCCGCTCAACAAGCATAAATTAATGCGGCCAATTGGGCCTAATCGGTGCTATTGCTGTATATTGCTGATTCGTTTGGATAATTGGTATAGTTATATCGGAAACCCCGTAGCGCTGGCTTTAGGGCATAATTTCCTGTTATTTCGTTATTGATTTATCAAACCTTTTAACGGCTTTCGGCATTTGCTTTAATCGTTCTTCGTACTTGCGTTTGGTTTTATAAGTAATCGGCTGTTTGAAACCTTTTCGGTTTATTGCAATTTGGCGTAATAGCCCTTAAAATCGTTATTTTAACTTAAGTAGGTTTGCTTAATCGATAAGGAAACCTTGTCCAGAACCCATTTTATAAGTTCGTTGGATTTCTTTCGGAAGGTTTATATTTTCGATTTAGGTAGGTATAAGTCGTAAAGTCTTAATTATAAAGCTTATTTGCCTTCAGTCGTTATCTCGAAGGTATTTGTTAGACGGCCCGTAGGATCGACTTTTTCGGTTTATATAGTTTCTTCGGAAAGGAATTAACTGTTCGCGTCGTTATCTAACGAACTAATCTTTTTAGATAGGAGGTAATAACGGGCGTTATAGGTTTAATAGCCTATAGAACATTTTAATCAGGATCAATATAGTCCCACAAATTATATCTCTTAGCTTTGGTTTTAAATTCGTCTTTAAATTTGTCCCAGTCCTTAGGACTACTGCAAATAACTGCGGACGTCGACGGTACGGTCGCCATTGTGGCTAATAAAGCATATAGATAATTGCTACTGGTGTGCAGCTTATATCGTCCTAGTAATAGCTAATTAATTGATAGATAACACGAATTAAGCGAATAGGATTCTTAATTGTCAGATATAAGGGACATCAATTGTGTTGTATTAATTGGCTAGTTGCGTGCACTCTCGCAACGCGTACTGATCTTTGAAGTAGTCTAGCCACGGAACATATATGTTCCGACCAGAGAGAGCCTTATCGTATATGGGGAGCTAGCGCTCCTCCTGCTAGCTGACACATATTGCTGTTGCATAAAGCCGCTCTTTTCCGGAAAGAAAATGTCCAATTGCGTAAAACGAATCACATTTTAAACAAGCGTCGCAAAATCAAAAACAAACGTTTTCAAAAAGGAGGACTACTTACTATACAAAAGGGATAAACTTTTCTAGCCCAAAAAGAAAGGGGTGGTGAAAAATGCAGCTAACAGCAGCTAGGGGGGAGGGTTTCGTCGCAAAAGGGTTAAAACGAAAAAACGTGTGAAAGACCTCACCTGTGCAGTCTGCAGTTGGTTGCCGATTGGAGCCTATTTTTTAGCTAAAGAGGGAAGAAAAGAGAAAAAGTGAAAATACAGTTGTGCGTACGAATTTGAGAAACGGCGCTAACGCTGCTTGGCATCGGCGTTCAGCCGGTATCTTTAACGAAGTTTTACATAGCCTTATGATATTATCCCTTTACTTATTCTAATTAGGTTTAGCTCTGCTTATAATTAATAACTGCGTGAAATCCCGTTTTTAATTAGTTAAAAACCCCGTTTCCGAATCGGGATTAGTTCCAGTTATTGATTGTAGGCTTTCGTCGACCCATATATAAAAGGGACTTTTGTTTTACCTACCTGCATTCTTTTTCTAACAACAATAACCTAAATCGGTAAGTTATTTTTCGCTGCTTCCCCTTTCTCTTTCTTAAATTACGTTTTTCGTGCGCTGTTAACTAATTGCTTATAAGTTAATTAGGTACGCCGTAACGCTTTTAAAATGCCTAATAAAAAAAAGTTACTAAAAATTCCGGTCTTTTTGGCAGCCTTACGGCGTGCGTTATTTCCGCGTTGCATACCTGCGTCGCCTTAACCGAATATCCTTCCTATACCCGAAAAGTGCCTTGTTTTACTTATATCTTTCGTTTCGCCGAAAACCTAAATACCTTTTATGTAAACTAATAAGGTAATTACGCTGCTTTTAAGTAATTCCTTTTATGCTTCCTTTTTACTTACATCTCTAAGCAGGAAAGCAGTTAAGTATATAGCTTATGCCGGTTACAATTATAGTTATCTTAAAATCAATTCTTTGGTATTTTCCTTTTATTTTCCTATTAATGCGCTTTTTTAATGTTATTTCCGGGTAACTTCCTAATGATTCCGAGTTCTGTAAGGCGGTTTATGCTTTTTGTAAGGTTGTTCGCAAATACGATTACCGAAATTAAGGTAAGTACGATTTTCGTAAGTTACTTTTACGTTATTTTTACGCTATTAATATCGCTTTTTAACTTTTATTCATACTTAAAAAGACGCGGGTATTAAAACTTTACGTTCCCGAGTTAAGTTTTTATATATTACGCGTAAGGAAATACGTATAGGTTATGAATCCGCTGCTTATACGTTGCTTACTTATTACTTAGGCTTCCAGTTCCGATATCCCGGTTATTTCCCGTAATAAAGGCCGTATCGAATATAAAAATAATAAATTTCGATATGTAAGCAGTTTCTATACGAAGTTTCCGCGTTATTTGCTAACTGCTTTTTAGGCCGAGTTGATCGACGTTGGCAACCGTATTATCTTTGCTTTCGAAAATTTTGTAACCGTCGCTTGGTCGATCGACGAAAAAATCCCCGTTCTGCCGGATATTAAAAACGGTGATGCCGATGGCGATAATAAGGAATAACTAAACGTGCGCGCATGTTCCGCGTTTTTTGTATGCAGTTTAAAAGTTGTAAACCTTTAGCTAAATTATTCGGTTTATAAGTTCTTAAGAAGTTAAACGTAGCCGGCGTATTACTTAGATCTTAATTATTATCTCCTTCTTTCGTACGTTATTTATAAGCTAAAATAACGTTGCTCCGGGGCGGTTTTTCTGGAATTTCCGCGTTTTTATAAGTTGTTTTTACGCAATTCCCGAACTGTTTTCCGGCCAGCCCGTTTTTTAATAAAGCGTTATACCTAAAGTATATTATTAGTAGTTACGGAGTTATGTTTCTTTTCGAACTTTTATAAGGCCGTTATATTTACGAACTTTGCCAACGGCTTTTACGTAAATTCCGCGTACCTTTTTTATTTTATTAAAACCTTTTATTTAAAATCCTTCCTTATTTTTTTAATCCGGGCTTAAAAAATGCTTTTTATTTTGTATTCGGGCTTTTTGCTTTTTTTCGGAATTATTAAATGGAATTACGTATCCGTATTAACTTATAACGGTAAAGGGTTATAACTTATATACTTTAACAAATTTACGTAAAAGCGGTTATAAATTTCTTCCGATATATTTAATTCGACTACGTAAAAGTTAATTACCTTAATTATCCAGTATTTAGCTTAAAACTATCATAGCTGTTTCGAAGGCCAGAAAGTAACGATATTTTTGAAAAATAGTTATACGCTATCGCTAACTTCGTATCGTTCGGCAAAGGCGCTATATTTGTTTGCAGCTCTTTTCTGGGCCTGTTAGATAACTGCTATAATAACTTAAGTAAATTCCCTCTCTTTCCCGTAATTTCCTCACGAAATTTTCCGCTTTAATACGCGGAGTTTTCTTAGCAATTAAACTGCTTTCTATTTAGAAAATCGGGTTTACGTAATATTCGTAAAAGAAAAATAAAAGGGCTTAAACTTATCGAAATCAGATTTGGGTTATTAATAGCGAATATTACTTCCGGAAAGAATTTGCTTTACTTTTATTGAAAGTACGTTACGAACGTTCGTAAATAGGTTAACATCTCCTGGTTAACCTTTTCCGTAAAAATATCGGTTTCGGGATAATATACCGTAAAACAGCGCTGCTTTATCCTTATTAATTTACAAAGCTTACCTTAAAACTTTCTTATTTAATTTATCCTTTTATTGCTTAAAATAACTTTAAGGAAGGTATAAACTTTCTAATACGCTTTTACAAATACCTTTACGCAAGTTTCTACGTTTATTGTACGTATCGTTTTTAAAACGATCAATTTAAATAATCTGTCCGTTATAACCATTAAAAACGTCGGGTCGTATTCGGAAACAGCTGGCAAATCGGTTATGAAATCGATGGACAGCTTATTATAAAATTGTTCGGGAACCGGCAACGGCTTTAACAACCCTTTTTTCCTATTTTTCTATACGTTTTTATGGCTATATACGTCGCAATTCCTGCAGAACTGCTTAACCGTACGATATATATCCGGCCAAAAAAAGCTTTTCACAAGTACTGTTATCGCAACTTCTTTACTTAGATATTTTACTGTATAAAAGTCGTAGGTATTTTGGATTAACGCCGTTTTAAGAGATTTTCAATCTAAAATTTATAAACGGTTACGGAATTAAGGAAAACTTTAAGCATTTAACAAGCACTTAATAATAAATAGTATTAGCTTTAGCTCAGTAAAGAAATTACGTTCCCCTTCGGCGATAGCTCGGATAACGCGGGCGTAATTTTTGTCGTACTTTAAGGTTACGTCTCAAAGCTTTTGGAAATTTTCGTAATACTGGAATACCTATGCTCCCTGGGAAAATTCCCCCTTTTTCGTACTTATTCTATTAACCGCTAACGGTTCGTCTACGTTATTCTCGCTCCTTATAAGTACTAAAAAAAGCCATTTCTTCTTTAGCAGCTAAAACTTACGATTAACCTTTTTGCTATTAAAATGGTGCAGAGTGCCGGGCCAGGGGGCATAGCTTAGCTGATCAGTTAGTCAGCTCTACATGTATATTTCTAGGAACTCTTTCCGCCAGGCGTAACCCCGAGACAT
Organism: Monosporascus sp. mg162; assembly: GCA_004155945.1. NCBI lineage: Eukaryota > Fungi > Ascomycota > Sordariomycetes > Xylariales > Monosporascus > Monosporascus sp. mg162. The sequence goes on from QJNY01000070.1 coordinate 101,349, forward strand.
ATTCATTATCAGTTATCGTCTATTCATTATATGCATTCATATTTACTCTAAAATCTAGTTTAATACCGACCCAAATACAATATTTGCGTTTGCTTTTATTACCGCTATATTCGGCTATTCTATTATGACCCGCTTATTAAAAATGTTTTAATCGGAATTAAATTTTCCCGTCCCAATTTAAATAGCTGCCAAGGAAAGGATATTGGCTTTTGTTAGCTGTCCACGGACCTCGATCTCCGATTAACAAGTCGGAAGGAACGGAAGAGACGAGGTTTTGATTAAAGGTATTACAACTCGACTACGATAATGGTTACGGATACGATAATTTAAACGGTATGCAATTAACAACCGCGATTAGGATAACGACGTAACCCTTTAAACGATTAACAATAGAAAACTGTTGAATTAAGGCCTTAATATAAGAATAACTTGATTCAGAAAACGACGAAAAAGTATAAGCGCGTATAGGTAACTGGCTTTAAAGCATAAATTGATTACCCAAGTTTTGGACCGATTACGCAATTTAAGATATTATACCCATTAATAGGAAGATTACGTAATAAAACAAAATATAACATTTGATTAATAAGGGTTAAAAAAACTAAGATTACGTCGCTGGCGACGTAATTATTAAGATTTGGATTGATCAAAATAAGTGCAGCGACGATAAGATTAACGATATGGATAAGATAACGAATACGAGTAGAAAAGGGAATAAAGCTATTAAGTTATTTATTTTGCATGCAAAAAAAAAGTATCGAAAAAGAAATAACGTTTTTTAACATAATGCAGAAACTAGGAAAAAGACGTTATAGGATATATTTTGGACCTTTTTGGCGTTAATCGGATAATATTTTATTTGGTTATTGTTAAACGGTATTATTTAGGATTTATTTTTTCTGTTAAGCTTAGGTATTATAGCGTTTAGGTTAGTAGTAAAGATATTAATTAGCAAGTTAGAAAAGGTACGACTAGGTCACTAGCGACGTAGCGATAATTAGCATAAGATTATTCGGACGGATAATAAAAAGAAGAAGTTACCTGCTTTTTAAGCTTAAAAAAAGGGAAAATGTATTTAAAATAATTATCGCAAACAGTTATTTACCTTATACCTAAATATACTCCGTTTGGAACAGTATTTTAGAACCTAAGTAATTTAAGAACTGGTAGCATTAATTAGTTTGAAATAAACTTTAATAAATTTTCTAAAGGCCTATCGAAGCTTTTTAAAATCGTTACTTAAATCCAATTATAATACGGATTATTGCCAGCACCGAACTTTCCTAACTTTACGAAAGGTTAAAATCTTACTTTAAGCATGACCGCCTAATACCGATCAATAGAGAACCTTTACAATAGTAAGCTTAGCGAAGTTAAACCTTAAAGTATTAACAGCCCGATTGGATTTTTAAAGCCAGTTAAGAATACGATTACCTAAATAAACTCTAAAATCGTTATTAACATACCGTAAGGACGAAAGACTACATTAACCTAAAACTTAAAGTTATTTATAGGATTAGAAATATTTATACCGAACGTTATACTTTTTAAATTTATTAATTAATTTAAATACGGTTTCTCTATTAATATTATAAATAAACTTTCGTTTTTTATAATCCTTCCGGATTTATCGGCTTTTCCGGACTTTCGCTTTTTAAAAATTAAAGTTACCGATTGGCTTAAGGAGTTAATAGATTATTTACGAAGTACAAGCTTAAAAAATTTGAGATGATTGCCGAGTTACCTTACTGGACCGGCAGCCCCTTTATAAAAACCGGGTCAAAGTTATACTTAATAACGTGATCTAATAGGACGAAATATTCAAGCGCATTTTTAAGACCTTTAAGTTACAAACTCAAAGCAAATTCGGACCGCTAAAAATCGATTAAGGACTTTAACAAAATAAATTTAACGCGGTATATCTAATTATATTTATAAGTATTGTTTAAAGCATACTGCTAAGATAAAAAACATTTTGGAAAAAGTTAAGCAAAAAGGTAAAACAGCTACTAAAGATAAATACATTAAAAGCTTATTAAAAGGGTTATCTGTTAGTTATTTCGAAAGTATTTTTAACAATTCGTCCGTAAAGCTGCAAAACTTATACGTTACTAGTTACAATAATGCTTCGATATTAATTAGAAACAGGGCCTTGAATAAAATAGGATTTTTTAAATATGAAAAACGTAGGTAATAATAAGGAAATATCCGTTTCGATATTAATTAAAAAAAAAAGAAACGGTTTTACCCGATTTAATAACTTAAGTAATAATAATTAAGGAACTCTTAACCGGGACTAAAAGTATTTAACCGTATTAATTATGTGTTAAATATTACGAATACTCTGCAGGACTTAAAAATCGTATAAGTTCGACAAATCCAAAACTTAAAAGATTTTAAAGAAAAGATACGTAATTAAAAGGCAGCCCGGATATTACAGTATTATGTTTCGCCAGGATAGGAATCATTTTGGGCATATAATTATGGTACTGACCCGTCGATTAATGCAGTTAGTTTTTAGCCGGATAATTATATTCGATTAAGCTTTTATCATAGACGAGGTGGATACCGAGATTAAGGAAATTACCGTAGAAGTTATTAAGGTTAGAATAGACATTTTAGTAATCTTAGTTAAGGTACTTGTTGGTTTTGCTTAAAGACAGGATATATTATGTAAAAGTACCGATTATTTGTTAATCTAGAAATTATAGGATTGGTTTTACTCGCCGACGATGGATATACCATTTTCCTTGGATCCCCGGAAAATAAAGCAACGTTAGGCATAATTCAGTTCTTTAAAGTCCTTAAAAGTTAAACAATCGAGTAGCAAGTTATAATTTGGAAAAAGATTTCAGAATGGATTTATAGTTTATCAGCTTTGCTTGCCCGATTTAAGAAAAAGATACGATATTTTAATCAGCGAGACGACATTCTTATGGGTATAAACAATCAATTAACTAGCCCCGACCCAGATACCAATAGTTTAGCTAAAATTTAAAAACATATTACGATCTTAAAGCCAAATCGATAGAAACCCGATATTGATTAAAATAAAGTAACCGAGATTAACACAACCTATTTCGTCGATTATAACGGAGAGCTATTTTATAGAAAGGTACCGTTGCGTAAATGGCTATGAAGTGACCCTGTTGAAAGCAAAGGCACCCGTTATCTGGAGGAAATTAAAGCCCTGGAAAATAACGACTTTGATTAGCCGATTATGATTATTAATATCATAATAGTTAAGCGTTCTAGGAATAAAAAAGAGGAATTTGGAGGTATAAAAATGAATAAGATTAAGTACCAGATTGATAACGACGAATAAATATACGAAAGATTTTCGTTCCATAATATGGAAGTCGGCGTTTAGATAGATAATACCCCTAAGATAGATATTAGTACCTTTTAAATAGACAATATTACCCAAACGGATAATACCTTTACTTATAGAGGCTTAATCGATAAGTATGTAGTTAAATTCTGGGAGAAGAAGATCCAGGAGAATTTTAAAAAGAAATTTGAAATTATTTAGTCCGAATTAATCGAAATTTGCCCAGATTTCGGAAAAGGTTTAAGAACTTTATGCCGTTAAGACTTTAAAGGTACTTAATTGTAAGAATAAAGAAACGATTAAGATAACCGAAGCCGAAATGCGAGAAGTAAAAACCCTAGAAGTAAAAAGATCCGTTAGGATCTTTACTATAGATATTAGTTATAAAGTAAAAAGCTAAAAAAGAAGCTAAGGTTCTGTTAGTATAATAATAAAATCCAACTAAATATATTACGCCCTTATTTAAATTGGCAGTTAAAGTAGGCTATAAAGGTGGCAAGGATTTAATTAATGGAGTTATCGCTATTGGAGCCGAATCGAACGTTATAATCACGTCGTACGTTAAGCGATATGGATTAGTTATGCGATAAACCCGCGTATCGTTTTTAGGCTTTAATTCTTAAAAGAGGATCCCGTTCGAAGATATTGTCGAAGTTTTCGTTTAATTAAGTAGCCGATTAATTACCATTTTTTTGTTTGCCGTTAATAATTATTACGCTGCGCAGTTATTAATCCTGGGATTTAATTTTATGGCCAAATCGAAAATAACGCTTAATATAGATCCGGAGGTAATGGAAAGAATCCTTGAGTTTGGCCCATCGAAAATCATTATCCCTTTAATTTTTATAGGACGAGTTACGCGTAATATCCGTATTAATGAAAAGCTTGAAAAAACGTGACCGGTAAAATAATAGGCTGCTTTACTGGCGAAAGCAAGCTTATAAACGAAAAGATTAATAAGTAAGTTATAAGCCTTTATATTTTCGGTTAATAATACTTACGTTAACTAAGACGCGAAAACTATGCAAAGGGCTATTGGTAATAAGTTAAAACCCGGAAATAAAATCTTAAGCCAGTTTAGCGATAAGGAATTAACGTATACTTTATATGAAATATTGTAGGACGAAATGCAATAAAAGATTAATAATAATCGGACCGTCCAAATTAATACGATATATAAACCTAAATAGAAGAAAATAGTCCCTGTCGACGATGCACCCTTTAATAGATTAATACCCCTTGGAAACCCGAATTAAAAGGATAAGGAATTCGAAAAGGTTTAATAAGTTATTAATTAGGATAGCGAAAAGCTTAATAAACCTGGTATACCTTTAGCTGCTTTATTTTCTAAATTTATTACCATGCCTCGAAAAACCCGATTTACTGAGGAATGCGCCGACGAAATTCTTAATTAATTAAGAAATAAATTTACCTATATAAAGAAAGCTTTTTTTAAAGAGATTCTTTTTCGTAAAAAAGTTGCCTTATTTTAGGATTAAAAAAAATACAATAAAATAAATTAAGTGTTGCACCAAGTTATAAGATTCGAACGATCTCTTATAAGGTATTGCAAGCTAAGGGCATAACAGTGCCGGCGAATATCAAGAATAAATTGATCGAAATATTGAGACTACGTATTTAGCGAAGTATTTTCGAATAGTTTTATGCTGTATATAGGAATGTTTGGTTTTTAGTAGAAAAGAAGGATAATGGTTTCCGATTAATTAATTTAGAGATTAAACTAAATGTTGTTACTTTGCGAAATGCCTTTATGCCGGATAATTGCAACGAATTTTTCGCGGATTCTGCTATATACTTCTTAGTTACCTTGGTGAACTCTTTTTTGGATTACGATTAGGTTATTTTGGTTCTAGTTAGCAAAGATTTTATTACTTTCGTAATACCGTTAGGATTTTTAAGGTGTATTATTATGCTTTAAAGGTTTACTAATTCTATACCTTATTTTTGCCGCGTGGTTAAAAGGACTTTGGATAATTTAATGCTTAATATAACCCAGCTATTCGTCGATGACGTTGGTGTTAAAGGTTTAAAGATAAGATATTATGATAAGGAGATTTTTCTAGGAATTCGGCGATTCGTTTATAAACACATCGTTAATATAGATAAGACCCTTTTTAATTACGAGCTTGCTAGTGCAACGATCAGTATAAAAAAGTCTTAATAATGTTATGAAATAACCGTTATAGTTGGATTTATTTGCGGAACAAATGGGCAGCGACCAGATATAACGAAGCTAAAAAAGATCCTAAAGATTTAACTATACAAAAACGTTTCGAAGGATAAAGCTTTTTTAGGTATTATTGTTTATTATCGAATATTTATTACGTATTTCGCCATTAAAATAGAACTTTTTATAGGCCTGCTTCGAAAGAATTAACCTTTTATTTAGGGCCCCGATTAGGACCGCGTAATAAAAAACGTCAAAAAAGTGATTACGATTGCCCCAACTTTAATTACTTTGGATTATAGCCTTAATGCCGGAAAAAACATTGTAAGGATAAACGCAAGCAAGCAGGGCTTTATAGGTATTTTTGGCTAATTAATTAATGGAGTAAAGTATTTCGCGCGCTTTAAAAGTGGTAATTAAAAAGGTATTACGTTGAATTACGACGTTGGCAAATTAGAATGTTGAATTATTTTTAAGATTTTAAGGAAATTCCAGAATTATATTTATAAAGTCCGATTCATATTAAAAATTAACGTTAAAGTATTGGTAGTCTAGATTAATAACTTTTTAAACTTTATATTTAGTATTATAATTATTCGTTAAATCGCTTAAATAAAGATATTCGATTTCGAGATTAGATATATCCCCGGCAAAAAGAATACAATAGCGGATAGTTTATTCCGAAAGCTATTTAAAGCTTTTAACGCGTTGGACGATTAATAAAAGGAAGAAATCGATAATTTTATTAATGTTTAGCTTAATATTTTTCGGCTTAACCTTATTTTAACTAGCATAATTTTTATATTTATTAATACGGATCGGGGACAAGGACCTTTTATCGGAAATTGGTTTAAGAAGTTGCAAAAGTACGTTAAGCTTTTAACGATATTGAATTTTCTTAATCGGTTCGATAATGCTTTAAGAAAAAAGAGAAATATTTTCAAATCTGAGACGTTAAATTATTTCGTTTAGGACGGTATATTTTGGCGTCAGGTAAATAAGAGGTATAGCAGCCGGCGAGTGGTTAATACTAAATAAAAGCGATTTACGGTAATTAGGTAATATTATAGGGATTATGGCTATTAAGAGCGAGATTCGACTTATCGTTATTTAGCAACTTTATATTATTAGCGTAGCATATTTGCCTATATTTGGAAAATAATGCTTACGTATGTTAAATACCAGAAAGCAGCCGATCGACGTTTTAAAGAAAGCCATAGATTTTCGCAGTCGATTAATATAACTGTTATCTAAGTAATCGATATTTAATTTATGCCTAATAACGATGGTTACAAAGCTGCGGTCGAAATTAGGTACGAATTATCCGATTATCTGGAAGTTAAAGCTTTGCAATTAGTTTCGTTAATAACGATTAAAAAGGTCTTGGATAAGTACGTCTTTTATCGATATAACGTTTCGATTAAGATCAAGATTAACGAAGGCTTTAAAAATAAAAGCGTGGTTATTAAAGCTTATAACGCATTAGAGATTAAAAGGAAAGTTGGTGCTGCGTATACAGCTTGCCGACAAGGCCTGGTCGAAAAAGGATACGTTCCGATCGTTAAAGCCCTAATAAAAATGACGAATGGAATTGGCAAAGGATAGGTTAAGCTTTTACTTAAAATAGTTTTCGTTAATAATACTTTCATAAAAAGCTATGGCCTTAGCATCTATGAACTGCTCTACGGATAAAAAACGCTTTTACCTATCGAAACAGTTTTGCCGATATGGAGAATTATGATTTAGGACCTAGATATTCCGAAAGAAGATTTGATTACGCAGAGGATTCGGCTTTTAAAAAGGAAATTTAAAAACGTAGTTAAGGTTATTAAAGTGATTGCTAATTAACATTGTAAAGCAGCTAGATAGGCGAATAAAAGGAATAAAAATAAGATAAAAGATAAACTTTTAGAAGTGGACGACTGTAACGAACCTGTCATATATCCACCTGGAGGTATGAGCAGTATCCGAAATAGGGTTTTGATTTGCAGGTAACAATAGTGCGAGGAATGATTTTGTAGTTTGTTCGTTAAAGAGGTTTGCGGATTTTTCCCTTAATCGGAGAACGGTACCTTTAACTGAAGGCTTAGATTGATAGCTAAGGAGTAAAACTAAGTAGGTGTTATTTATATAAGGGTTTTGTTTATTATATATTCCTTTTATTCTTTAATAAGTATGTCGTAAATCTATGTGATTTAAGTGATTTGATTAGATTACTTAGATTCATTAAATCAAGTTGCGAGGCTAAGCATTTTTACCCGGAGTTCCTCTGTGGTAGGTCCATATTAGGCCTTAGAAGTCGGTCTTTTGGACAGGAACCTTTATCCTTATATATTATTTCCCTTTTCTAAGGATCTTTGTTTTAAAGATAAAAGCTGTGGGTAGTTATTTCGTTTCTGTTAGAGAAAGTTCCGTAATTTTTCAGTTAACTTTATTATAACAGGCCGTATTCAGAAAGAAAAAAGAAAACTTCGTTTGGACTAACGAAAAGCATGCGATAACCGTGCAGAATATATTAAGAAGTTTGGTTTCAAAGCTGTTTTCTGTTCGGACTATATTCGCTCCGGGGAGCTTGATTGTTTTTTCGTGGTCGATATTCCAAGTTGTAATTATTGCACCCGTCGTCAGCGTTCGACTTGCCACGTATTGGATATAGACATCTTAGTAAAGATAAGAGAAAAGCGTAACCGTTTGCAAAAGGAACAACGGGAAGTGGAAGACGCCTTGATAGCCCATTAAGAGTCCGCCGAGGAGAAAATAAAAGAGTTTGTCAGTCGATTAAAACGCTTACGTCTTTAATAGGATATTTTGAAAAAAAAGGCTTTTGCTATTTTAAAGGAGGGGTATAAGTTGGATCAGTTAAAGGAGTAGGAAAAACTAGAAGAAAAGTAGCGTCGCGCGAAAAAGGAGCAAGCGCGGCTTGCTTCTGAGATTAACGCCGTAACGGAGGCATCTGCTTTTTTCGACTGGAGCGCCGAAGGTTTAGATCTGGGGGTTGGACCGTTGTCGTCTGCGACTTTGGCTGCGTTGGAAACGGTCGGTCAGGATTCTGGCGGTAAAATGTTTTAACCAAATTTTTCGCATTTATTAGGTGCTTAAGGGGTTTCCAAGTGTTATTTTTAGGTAAGTAGTCCTTTTATTTAATTAGGTACTGGATTTTATTTTTAATTATTTTTAAGTTTAGTAGTTTTTCGATTTCGTACTTATTAGTATTTTTCTCGATTTTTAAATTTGTCTTTAGCGGGGCGTTATTGGGTGCTGGTTTTAGCAGAAAAATGTAGAAAACAGGGTATATTTTTATTGTCTTGTGTAACGAAAGTCGATAGTTAGTTTTGGAAATGATTTCGTTAATTTAAAATGGACCGAACTTTTTAAAATTAAGCTTATTATTGGTTTTTTGGTTTTAATTTGTAAGATGTTTAAGGTTGCGTTTTGTTTTTAGCGTAGTAAGTAAACTTTATTTTCTTCCCGTAAAATTAATCTCTTAAATTTTTTTGTTATAATATTAAGCTATTCGTTATTAAAGAAATTGCAGTTTGGTTTTAAGACGACCTTAAATAGTTTTAATTTTAAATATTATTGTTTCTGCTTTAAGAGTTATCCAGATAACTTTCGGAATTTTACTGAGTAGTTATTTTGGTCGTTAAATTTTTGCGTCCTGTTTATATACGGCTGTATAAGGTAGAACGCCTATGTTTTCGTTAATAGATATATTATAAGTTACTTGTACTAATAAGAATAAATTTATTTAATTATTTTGCTGGTAGTTAACATAATTCCTTAAGTATTACTTTAGGATTTAGTTTAATCGTTCCGTTTGTTTATTTATTTAAAAGTAATACATTATGAAAAGTTTGAGTTTGGCGCTAATTTATTTGAAAAAATTAGTATTAAACTTAGGGGTAAACAATTTGTTTTTATCTAAAATAATTTCTTCCGGAATTCCGTATTTGTTAAGGTAATATCTTACGAACGCGTAAGCTAATTACTTTGCTATCGTATTTCCTTTAAAGGGTAGAAAATACCTATACTTCGTAAGTCTGTTAACGATTACCCATATTCCGTTATACTAAACTCCGGTAACGGGGTTTCTGGATAGGGGTAAACCGGTGATAAAGTTTTAAATTATAATATTCCATGTTTTGTTTGGAATTTCCGTAAGTTATAGCAATTTATACGGTTTGTAGCAAGCTGCTTTAACTTTATTACAAATGTTACAGTTTTTAATTACTTGTTTAATAATTCGTTTAAATTTTGGGAAATCGTATTTTTTCTGTAATCGTATAATTATTTTGAAAATTCTTTAATAAACTATCTTTGTTGTTCCCGTAAAACGTAAACCTTTCCGTAATATAACAGTTAATCTTTGGATTATTTTTTTAACTGTATAACTTCGTTTTTTCGCTGGAATCGTAGAAGTTTTTAAATTTTAATAAAATCTTAAAAGTAAACATTTTTAAAATTTCGTACGATTTTAAGCTGCCTTTTTTAGTGGTCTGGAACATTTGTATACGGCGCTTGGGGACCTTAATGTTATAATTTCCTTTTCGGCTTAAAATATTTACTTGGACATTTTTTTTTTCCTTTAATGAAATAAATCTTAACATTGAGTTTGGACAAGAAATTATCTAATTTTTATATCGTTTATTAAAATCTTAAGTTGTTATAAACTAGGTAAGGTTTTTATGGTTAAAGTAAATATTAAAAGGTTTTTTGGTTCCGTTAAGGTAGTTTTTATTCCTTAAGTACTATAATAATCGCCAACAACTTCTTATCGTAAATAGGGTATCGTAATTCTGCGTCTTTTAGGGCCTTGGAGTAATAGGTTACTAAATGCCATTTCCCGTTATCTTCCTATTGTTTTAGAATTGCTTTTAGGACTTCGTTTAACGCATTAATCTTTAGTCGTTTCTTTTTGTTATAGTTAGTAATTTTATGACAGAAGTATTAATGATTTCGTCTTTAAGTGTTTGCATTGCTTTCTTAGCTTCTTTAGAAAATTCAAATTTTTTTTCCAGTATACTTCTTAATGGTAAGGTTCGTTAGAGGTTTGGCGATTTTCCCGAAATCTTTGATTAAGTTATGTACGTAACCCGTAAATCTTAAAAATTGACGGACATTTATAACGGTCGCTTTATCGAGAATTGATTAATTTTTAACTGCTTTTATTTAAAGTCCTGGATTTGAATTTGTCCTAGAATAATGGTAAAACTTAAAAAGTTTAGCTTTTAAATATGCCTTACACTTTTTTCAGCATTAATTAATAGGTTTGCTTTTTCGAATACCTCCAATATTTGGGCAATATATTTCTTATATTCCTTTAAGGTTTTAAAGTAAATAAAAATATCGTTTAAATAAACGAATACGAACTTATCGAAAAACTTTCGTAAGATAATTATCAACATATGTTAAAAACTGGCAGGCATATTAATAAGTTTTTAGGGCATTACCTTATATTCGAAAAGCTTATAGATTGTTTTAAAGGCGATTTTTTACTTTTTGCCTTTGGTTTTTCGGATTAAATAGTAGCCGTCCGGTAAGTTTACCGTCGTAAACCATTTGGCTTTGCTGACGTTTTTTTATAGTATTTATAAAAGTAAAAAGGTATTTATTTTTAATGGTAATGTCGTTTAGTTGTCGGTAGTCGTAAACTTTTCTGTATATAAGGTTGCCGTCCTTGTCGATTCGGAGTTTATTATTTTTCACTTTTGTTATTATTATAACGGGGTATCCTGCGGGAAATTTAAATTTTTGGATGTATCTGCGTTCGAGGTTTCGTTGTAAGCTTTTCCATAAGGCCTTGGCCTTTTTAAGATTTATGTAGTAAATTTGGTAAGTTTTAGATGGTATTTTTCCTTAGTAGGGATTTTATGGTCTTATAAATTGTAGTCGCGTAACTTTTTCCGAGTTCGTCTTTAAACAGTTTTTTGAATCTTCGGTACTTAAAGGGTACCTTAATAATCGGGTCTGTTATTCTGGCTTTCTTGATTAGGTAGCAAATTTTTCGGGATTCCTTTTTTGAAAAAGTTACAGAGCGATTCCAGGAAAGCTTTTAGGTTTTTCAGTTAATGTAAGGATTGCTAGAACGAAGTTACGGTATTTTAAGGATAATGTCGTATCCTGAAATGTCGGCTATGTTTAGCCTGATTCTTTTTAAATGTCCTTGTATTTATACTGGAAGTTTTTCCGTTTCTTTAAAAATTCGTCCATTTCGTACTTAAATAAGTTTCCGTCAGCTGTAAGTAATTTGTACAACTTTAGCTTGTATTTCCAGGGAATCCGATGTTTTTCTGCAACTGATGGTGAAATAAAATTTCCTTTTGCTCCTAAGTCGATTATAGCCTTGAACGTTTTGTTTCCGTACTGGAGAGGAATCTTAATTTGATTGCGTTGTCCGGTTTTTGCCTCGTATAAGGTTTTAAAAGTTAGAGCTTTTCGATAGCTTAATTTCGAGAGCCTGCGTAGTTTTTTGACTTGTTAGTTTTATTGGCTAAAAGGCGTTTTTATTTTCCAACCTTAACTGCATGTTTCGTATATTTGTTATCCATACAAGTATACCACTTTTTTTTGCCAATCTGCCAGGTTGTTCTGATAGTTTTTACTTCCGACGTCCGAAAGTGGTTTCGTTTCGGGGTCGGAACTTTTAAAGAGGTTGCTTTCATATTTAGTAATTCGTGCATTATACATAACATAGGGGAATAATACAGGCATCCTTAAGCAATAACCCTTTAACTTTGACTTAATTTAGGGTATAAGTAGCAAGATCGGGGGTAATCCGGCTACCTAGGAATCTTAATGCACCTGTATTCGTCGTCGGGTTTAATAAGGGTTTTTTGGTCCTATCCGGGCCAATAATTATTGTCTTCCTTGGCACGGAGATGAATTAAATAATCATTGTCGTAACAGGCGGAAAAATGAAAGAGGTCGTAATTGTGAACGGGTCCTTAAGATAATATATTCGGTTCTGGGAGCTTACTGGGCTCTGGGGACAATTGTCCGTGGTTGCTGGGGTTAGGGCGTACCTGGCCATATTTATCGTATAATTTGCACTTGTGCTTATCCAAATGGTAAGTGCATCCTAGCTTTATAGCTATTTTGGAGGCCACTTGTCCGGGATGGTACCTATAGGTTTTAGCAATTTGGTTTTGACAAGTCGGATAACGTTCGTACTTTGGATCGCCATTTTGTTCGTAGTATATAGTTGCAATGGTAAATTCTTGTTGGAAGGAAGTGGAACTGATTTCCTTCTTTTTCTTACTTTCGCTATCTCATTCTTATTTAACCATCTTGGCCTTTTTTTAGAATTAAGGAATCCCTTTTTTTTGGAATCCCTTTTCGCCAAAGAACGATATTCGCTTTTGTAATGGCCTTTCTTGTTATAGTTGAAACATTTAACAGTCGACTTATCTTTTTTAAACTTCTTTAAAGCAGTATTAACTTCCTTTTAGGATTTGTCCTTGGTTTTATCCTTTTGGAACTTGTTGTTTAAGCTTTGGTTACCTTTTTTTCTGTGGGAACCTTTTGTTTCCAAGTACCTTTTAAAGATATGTCGATCGGTAATGATGGTTTTATTAATGTAATCCTGGAAGGGGCTAATCTTGGGTACTTTGTATATTTTATGCTTAACTTACGATTTCAGGTCGTTATAAAAGGGATAAAATAATGCGCTTTTTAGGAGATTGGAAATTGATGTAAGGCGATTAAACTTAATCGCATATTCGGCGGTTAACTTGGTTTGCTGGAAGAAATGCAATTATTCGATTGCATATTATTCTTTATCGGAATTTCCAAACAAAGCTCGCATTTTTTTTAAAAAAGTGTTTATAGTTGCCGAAAACATAATTGGTTAAGTTGGAAAATTGGTTAAGGTAGTTTATAAGGTAATCGTTTATAATGGGTTCGGATTACAAAAAAACCTTTCCGGCAAGCAGCTGGAAGATAGTTATTACTTTTTAATAATCTTCCGTTAAAAAACTCTTATAAAACTTAAGGTAAAATCTGGCTTAGACCAGGAATTTTTCTATCTTCGTAATTTTATTATAAAGCTTTGGAAGGTTAGCTTATAGCCCTTAACTTCCGGCATTCTATGATAACTAAAAGCGGGAATAATACCTTTGCGAAATTTATTCGCACTAAATAAAGGTAAGGTTAAAGATTTTTGTTATCGGATAGGTTTGGCATTTATATCCTTTAAGGTTTTAACTTTCCTTGCCAGGATGTTCAGTTTTTCGTTAATGGTAAGTTCTTTTTTTTTACCCTTTTATCTTTCCGTTAGTCGTTCTTTTTCCTCCTCCGCCTTAAACCTATAAACTTTTATAGTATTTTTTGTCGAAACGGGTTGTTATAAAGGCTATAAAAAAAATTTTCTTCTTAAAATCGGGTAAAAGGTGGTGCTATATTATCGATTAAGGAAAAGATTTCTTTAATAAGTAGTAAATCCTTTAATTTAGTTACTGATCCCTTACTGGCTAATAAAGGTAATCGAATGTGCTGTCTAACTTTTGAACGTCGTTTTATAATATCGTCTTTATTGCGTTTAGGAAAGTTCATGCCTAACTAAACCTTAAACTATTCGTCGGCTATTAATTAAGGAGCTATCAAAATGTAACGAAACTGTTATACATCTACCTGGAGGTATAAGCAATATCCGAAATAAGGTTTTGATTTGCAGGTAACAATAATGCAAGGAATAATTCAATAGTTTGTTCGTTAAAAAGGTTTACGGACTTTTTTCTTAATCGGAAAACGGTACTTTTAACTGAAGGCTTAAATTAATAGCTAAGGAGTAAAACTAAGTAGGTGCTATTTATATAAGGGTCCTATTTATTATATATTCCTTTTATCCTTTAATAAGTATGTTGTAGATTTATATGATTTAAGTGATCTGATTAGATTACTTAAATCCACTAGATCAAGTCGCGAGGCCAAGCATTTTCACCCGGAGTTCCTCCGTGGTAGGTCCACACTAAGCCTCAGAGGTCGGTCCTTTGGACAGGAGCCTCCGTCCTTGTAACAACGACTTGGTATTGTTATATGATACGTTACGATATATAAATATATCTAAAGATATAAAGCTGAAATACCGCTGGACTAGCCCGTATTTGATTAATAATATTATTGGATTAGGTATTTACATTTATAGAATAAAGTTGTAAGGTGCCTTTCCTGTTAATAAATTAAAGCAATTTATAAAAGATAAAAAAGGATATTAGGAGCCGATTAACCTATAGGAAAATAACTGGACGAAAGCATTTGTTAATTAATGCGACGATACGATGTCGAATATCTCGGATGCTGTAAATATCGAATTACTTAAAGACTGGCAGCCTAAAGCTTTAAAACCTGTAAGGACAAATATTAAGATATAAATACCAAGTGGCCGACTTAAAGGCTGTACGGTTGTGGACGATAACGATACGACAAAGACGATACGATAAGGAAAACGGAGAAGGTTATCGCGATTAATTACGAAAAACTAAAATACAGTAATTTCTTTAAATTTCTTTAAGATCCTTTAATCTCCTATAAATTCCTTTACCGACCCGTTTACCAATACCTTATACGACAACTATTATACTTTACTTATGATTAATACGTCCGGTTATATTCGCTCGGAATCGGGAATTAGTAATATGATTTTTTACTTTGTTTCGAAGCTAATCCTTATCGATTATCGTAATAATAAGATAAGTTTTTGCGCGAATATCTTTTTTAAGACGTAATAATCGTAAAAAGCTGGCCGGGAAAACCTTAACCGTTCGTTCCGGAAGGTATAATTATGCCTTTCGATAAAACTGATACAGTTATTATAAGCTCCGTTAGAAAAGCCAGGAATCGATTAACACTTAAAGAATAAATGCATTCCGCATTAATTAAGATGTTTCGATATTATATGTCGTTTTTCGCAAAACTTGCAGGGTACCAGGTTAGGTATACCGAATACTTAAATAAATAAACCAGTAATATATTTAGGATTTTTAGCACAAACAGCTATAAGATAACTTAAAAAAATTAACCCGATAAACTTCGACGTATACTAAATAAGCTACTAAGTTCTCCATTAACTGGAGGTACCTAATTATATTGGATTGAGTATTTGCGGCTACCTAAAGGTTTTTACCTTCGATCTGCCATTATAAGTACCGACCAGTAGCTGGATTACCGATAACGTTAATAAATATAGCCCCGAACATTTTTACTAATTAACGAATTTTATTAACGATGTTACAGAAAAGCCTAAGTATTTATTTTGATATACTTGAAAGTGATATGGTATATAATATTATTTTTATTCTAAAATCTGGCCATATACTAATTATTATCGAAATAAATGCGGCGAAGACGTAACGTTCCAATACTAATATATGGTCTAAGGACCCGATTAGTAACCCGAGAATTTGCCGGATATGCTGGGATTATCGAAGCCGTTAATAAAAACATGGCGACAGAACTGCTACGGGATATCGATATGTCAATAGAAATAGAATAGCCGATACTGATCGTCGACCACCGATTATTTGTTTAAATACATTAAGGATTGGACTAGGTTTTGGAACTATATCAATTATTTCTGTTAATAGCAGTATATATCGTATCGGCCAAGGTTTTGGAAATAGTAGATTATTTATAACCGGTATTTTTGGTAGTAAACTGTCTTGATTAGGGCCTATATTACGGAATTTGTATTAGAAAATGGGAATAAGATTAAAAATAAGTACTTAACAATATACTGGGTTCTGTAATTTGCGAACGTTATCAGGATTATATGAAGGTTTTAAATCTCGAATATTACCTAAGAGCTTATCGATATAACCGGTTAATAGCTGTTATAAGAATAGGGGTTCCTGTCTGAAAAGGGCCAAGTTCTTGGAGGTTAGCGCGGATGCGGCTAAACCTCGGACCAAGAGAAGGCTTGGCTTTCGAGATGATCTAGTTGATCTAAGTGATTTGCCAGATTATTTAGATCATATAGATCCACGATATACTTACTGAGGAGTAAAAGGATATATAATGGTCAGAACCCTTATGTAAATAGTACCTATTTGGTTTTCGCTTTTTAGCTATCAATCTAAGTTTTTAGTCGGAGGCACCGTTTTTTAACTGAAGGAAAAGTCCGCAAACCTTTTTAACGAACAAATTACTAAATTATTCCTTGCATTATTATTACCTACAAATTAAGATTTTTTTTCGGATACTGCTTATACCTCCAAGTGGATGTATGACAGGTTCGTTACATTTTGATAGTTCCTTAATTAATAGCCGACGAATAATTTAAGGCCCAATTAGGTATAAGCTTTCCTGAACGCAGTAAAGACGATATTATAGGACGACGTTTAGAAAATAGATAGTATATTCGATTACCGTTATTGGCCAGTAAAGGATTAGTAACCGGATTAAACGATTTATTACTTATTGAAGAAATTTTTTCCTTAATCGATAATATGGCATTACCTTTTATTCGATTTTAAGGAGGACCTTTTTTTTTCAGCCCTTATAACAACCCGCTCCGGCAAAAGATATTATAAAAGTTTATGGGTTTAAGGCGGAAGAAAAGGAAAAGAACCAGCCAGCGGGATAGAAGGGTAAAGAGAAAGAACTTACTATTGACGAGAAATTAAATAGCTTTGCGAGAGAAGTTAAGACTTTGAAGGACGAAAATGCCAGATTCCTCCGATAACAAAGATTTTCGACCTTGCCCTTGTTTGGTGCAAACAAGATTCGCGAAGGTATTGTTCCTTTTTCCAGTTATTATGGAATGCCGGAAGTAAAGGGCTATAAGCTAACCCTTCCAAAGCCTTATGATGGAACTATAGACGTGGAAAGATTCTTGGTTTAAGTTAGATTTTACCTTAAATTTTACGAAAATTTTCTGACGGAGGGTTACTAGAAGGTGATGGCCATTTTTTAACTGTTCGCAGGGAAAGTTTTTTTGTGGTTTGAACCTATTATGAACGATTATTTTGTGAATTATTTTGACTAATTTTCCGATTTGACTAATTATGTCTTCGGCGACTATGAACATTTTGAGGAAAAAATGCGAGCTTTATTTGGAAACTTCGATAAAGAGCAGTATGCAGTCGAACAGTTATACTTCCTTTAGCAAATTAAGTTAGCAGCCGAGTATACGACCGAGTTTAATTGCCTTGCGTTAATTTTTAATCTTCCAGAAAGCGTATTGTTTTATCTTTTTTATAACGGCCTGAAATCGCAAGTTAAAAATGAGATATATAAAGTACCTAAGATTGGCCCTTTTTAGGATTATATTGATAAGATTATTATTGCCGATCGACGTATTTTTAAGAGGTACTTGGAGAAAAAAAGATCCGATAAAAAGAAAGATAACTAAAGCTTAAGCAGTAAATTCCAAAGGGATAAAATTAAGGGTAAGTCCCAGAAAGAAGTAAGTACTGTTTTAAAGGAGCTTAAAAAGGATAAGTTAAATGTTAAATGTTTTAACTGTAGTAAAAAAGGCTATTACAAAAGCGAATGTCGCTTTTTAGCAAAGAGGGATTCCAGGAAGGGAGGGATTTCTTAATCCCAAAAAAAGGTTAGGATAGCCGAATAAGAATTAAATAGCGAAAGTAAGGAAAAGAGGGAAGTTAGTTTTATTTTCTTCCAGCGAGAATTTATTATTGCAATTATATACTACAAACAGAATGGCGACCTAGAGTACGAACGTTGCCCGACTTGTTGGAATCAAATAATTAAAGCCTGTAGATATTATCCCGGATAAGAGACCTTTAGGATAGCCATAGGGCTAGGATATATTTGTTATTTGGATGAGCAGCGGTGTAAAATGTATAATGAACATGGCCAGTTGCGCCTTAATATGGTGATATACGACCCGATAGCCCTAGAGCCTAGTAAGGTTCCTGGAGATAAAGAACCAGCCTATGATTACGACCTGTTTTATTTTTCCGTATGTTACGATGATAATTGTTTAACTTACTTCCGCGTTAAGGAAGATAATGATTATTGGCCCAGATGGGATGAAGAAATATTTACCGAACCCGACGATGAATGCAGATGCATTGAGACGCTTAGATGGCCGGAATACCCCCGATTTTGTTATTTATACCCCGAATTAGCTTAGAGTTAAAGAGTTATTGCATAGGGATGCCTGTGTTATGCCCTTATATTATGTATGATGCATGAGATCTTGGACGTAGGAACCAGTTCTTCGGAGATTTTACCTTCAAAATTAGAACTCTTTTAGATATAGAAAGTAAGGGTTTTAAGATTAGTTTGCCAGATCGGCAGAAGAAAATGATTTACTTGTATGGACGATAAGTGTTTTAAATATGCTGTTAAAAAGGCCCGAAAATGGAAACGCCTTTTAGCTAATAAGACCAATAAGTTAAAAAACTATATAGGCCTTCGGAATTTAGGCATTAAGGAGCCCCGATTTACAAGACCTTATACGAGGCAAAGACTGGACGACGTAGCTAAATTAAGATTCTTTTTTAGTACGGAAATAAGATATTTAAAGCTATGATCGACTTAGGAGCGGAAGGAAATTTTATTTTACCGCCGGTTGCGGAAAAGTATTAGATTCCCTGGAGGTATAAGCTGAAGTTATATAAATTATTTACAGTCGACGGAAGCTTGTTTAAGTATAAGAATGGACGAGTTTTTAGGGAAACAGAAAAGCTTTTAGTGCAGATTTAGGGACGTTCGGAAAAAATTAGGTTAGATATAGCCGATATTTTAGGATACGACATTATCCTTGGAATGCCGTAGTTCCGTTTTAGCAACCCTTATATCGACTGGAAGATTTAGAAACTTTTTTGGGATTATTTTATAGTTTTTTCGGAAAGGGAGTTTTAAGAAACCTGTTACTTGATCCGAGAAATTAAAGTAATGGACCTAACTGTTAAGGTATCTCTTAAGTACCGAAAGTTTAAAAGATTGTTTAAAGAACGAATACGAAAAGAATTACCCGATTATAATTAATGGGATTATAGGATTTTTATTAAGGAAGGATATTATCCAAAACTTTACCAAATTTATTACATAAATTTAAAAAAAGTTAAGGCCTTGTAAAAAAATTTATAACGAAATTTTGAATGCGGATATATTTAAAAATCCGAATTTCCCGTAGGATACCCCGTTATGATGGTACTAAAGATGAAAGATGGAAAAGTCCGAATTAATAAAGATGGAAACTTTATATACCGAAAAGTTTACGACTATCGACAGTTAAACGATATTATTATAAAAAATGGATACGTTTTTATTTTTATGGATATTATAAAGGAAAATATTAGTAAAGCTAAATGGTTTACAGCGTTAAACTTATTAGACGGTTATTATTTGGTTCGAATAGTTAAAGGCGAAAAATGGAAAATTATTTTTAAAATAATTTATGGATTTTACAAGTATAAGGTAATACCCTAGGGATTTATTAATGCTTTTTTTAGTTTTTAATATATGTTGATAATTATTTTACGAAAATTTTTCGATAGGTTTGTATTTATTTACTTAGACGATATTTTTATTTACTTTAAAACCTTGGAAAAATATAAAAAGCATGTTGTTTAAGTGCTGGAAATATTCGAGAAAGTAAACCTGTTGGTTAATGCCGAAAAAGGCGTATGGTATATTTAAAAGTTAAATTTTTTTAGGTTTTATTATTATTTTAGGATAAATTTAAATTTAAAATTTTAAAATAAAGGTAATTAAGAATTGGCCAATTCCTAATAAAGTAATTATTATTAATATCCGTTAGTTTTTAAAATTTACGGGTTACGTACGTAGTTTAATTAAAAATTTCGGAAAAATCGTTAAACCTTTAACGAACTTTATTATTAAGGAATATATTAAAAGGGAATTCGAATTTTTAAAGAAAGTTAAAGAAGTAATATAAATATTTAAGGATTAAATTATTAACGTTTTTATTATAAAATTACTTAATTATAACAAAAAAAAAAACGATTAAAGATTAACGTATTAAATAAAGCTTTAAGAATAATTTTAAAATAATAAAAAGATAATGGAAAATGGTATCCAGTTACTTATTATTTTAAAGCTTTAAAAGATATAAAATTACGGTACCTTATTTACAACAAAAAATTATTAGTAATTATTATGATATTTAAAAAATAAAAATTTTACTTTAATAAAATTAAGGAACTTTTTAACATTTACTTTAATTATAAAAATTTTACTTATTTTATAATAATTTAAAATTTTAATAAATAATATAAAAATTAGATAATTTTCTTATCCAAGTTTAATTTTAAGATTTATTATATTAAAAAAAAGGAAAATATCCAGGCGGATATCTTAAGCCGAAAAGGAAATTACGACATTAAGGTCTTTAAACGACGTATGCAAATATTATAACCTATAAAGGAAAATATTTTATAGCTATATAAGATATTAAAAAGATTTATCTTCGAATTTTTAACTTAATTTAAAAGTTTTTATAATTTTAATAAGCAAAAAAAAGTTAAATAATTAAAAGGACGATTTAAGGATTAACTGTTATATTATGGAAAAATTTACGTTTTACGAAAATAATAAAAATAATTTGTTAAAGAATTTTACGAAAATTTATTATATAAATATTAAAGGATTTTTAAGATAATTAAACGACTTTAAAAAAAATACGATTTTTTAAAACTTAAAAGAACCGTTAAATAAGTAATTAAAAATTATAACATTTGTAATAAGGCCAAAGTAATTCGTTACAAACTATACGGATTATTATAACTTATAAAGATTCCAAATAAAGCGTGGAATATTATAATTTGGGACTTTATTACCGGTTTACCCCTATCCAAGAACCCCGTTACCGGAATCCAGTACGACGGAATATGGGTAATCGTCGACAGATTTACTAAATATGGATACTTTTTTCCCTTTAAAGGAAATACGATAGCAAAATAATTAATTTACGCGTTCGTAAAATATTATTTCGATAAATATAAAATCTTAAAAAAGATTATTTTAAACAAAAATAAATTATTTACTTTCAAATTTAATACCAGTTTTTTAAATAAATTAACGTTAAATTTAAAATTTTTATAACATATTATTTTTAAACCGATAAATAAATAAAACGGCTAAATTAAATTTTAAAGCAATATTTAAAAAATTATGTTAATTACTAGCAAAATAATTAGGTAAAATTATTTTTACTGGCATAAGTAACTTATAATATATTTATTAACGAAAATATAAACGTTTTTTTTTATATAGCCGTATATAAATAAAACGCAAAAATTTAACGATCCGAGCTATTATTTGGTAAAGCTTTAAAATTTACTTTAATAACTTTTAAGGCAAAAACGATAATATTTAAGATTAAAATTATTTAAGTTCGTTTTAAAGTTAAATTATAATTTCTTTAATTACGGATGGCTTAATATTATAATAAAAAAAGAATTAAGGGATTAATTTTATTAAAAGGAAATAAGGTTTACCTGTTATAACAAAAACAAAATACGACTTTAAATATTTTATAAATTAAAATTAAGAAATTTAGTAACAAATTCGATTTTAAAAAATTCGGTCCGTTTAAAATTGATAAAGCCATTTCTAAAACTAATTACCGATTATTATTACCCAAGATAATAAAGATTTACCTTATTTTTTATATTTCCTTATTAAAACCAGCACTTAAGAATGCCTAGTTGAAAACAAACTTGGAAGTTGAGGAAAGTACCGACGAGTATAAAGTCGAAAGGATATTGGATTTAAAAGTGGTTAACGACAAAATCCAGTACCTGGTTAAATAGAAGGATTACCTACCCGAAGATAATACTTAGGAGCCCTTTAAGCACCTGACGAATGCGAAGGACCTGGTTGAAACGTTTTACCGCCAGAATCCTGACCGACCGTTTCTAACGCAGCCAAGGTTATAGGCGATAATGGTCCGACCTTTAAGTCCAAACTTTCGGCGCCTTAGTCGAAAGAAGTAAACGCTTCCATATTGGCGTTAATTTTAAAAGCAAGCCGCGCTTGCTTTTTTTCCATGCGACGTTGCTTTTCCTCCAGTTTTTCCTGCTTTTCTAGTTGATCCAACTTATATTTCTTCTTTAATATGGCAAAAGCCTTTTTTTTTAGAACGTTTTGCTGGAGACGTAAGCGTTTTAGTCGACCAAAAAGTTCCATTAATTTGTTTTTTACTTTACGTTGTTCCTTTTGTAACCGTTTTCGTTTTTCCTTAATTTTTACTAAAGGATTTATCTCCAGTACGTTATAAGCCGGACATTGACGACGAGTACAATAATTGCAACTCTGGAGATCGGTTATAAAAAAGCATTCGGTTTTTCCGAAACGAATGCAGTTCGAACAAAAGTTAACCTTGGAACCAAATTTCTTAATATAATCTGTACGGTTGTTACGCGTTTCGCGTTGGTTGAATCGAGGTTTTTTTTTTCCTTTTTCTTTCTGAATACGGCCTGTTATGATAAGATTAGTTAAGAAATCCCTGAACTTTTTCTAATTACTAAAGGGATTACTTACTGTTTTTATCTTTGGGATAAAGATCCTTGGAAAGGGGAAATGGTGTTATAAGAATAGGGGTTCTTGTTTGAAAAGGGTTAAGTTTTTGGAGGTTAGCGCGGATGCGGCTAAACTTCGGACCAAGAGAAGGTTTGGCTTTCGAGATGATTTAGTTGATTTAAGTAATCTGCCAGATTATTTAAATTACATAGATCCACGATATATTTACTAAGGAGTAAAAGGATATATAATGGTTAGAACCTTTATGTAAATAGCACCTACTTAGTTTTCGCTCTTTAGCTATTAATTTAAGTTTTTAGTCGGAGGTACCGTTTTCCAACTGAGGGAAAAGTCCGCAAACCTTTTTAAAGAACAAACTACTAAATTATTTCTCGCATTATTGTTACTTGCAAATCAAGACCCCCTTTCGGATACTGCTTATACCTCCAGGTGGATGTATGACAGGTTCGTTACAATAGCTTAGAAAATATGGACAAATTTAATACCGCTAAGATCTTACGACGATAATCAGAAATTTGGTTGAGCATATTAATATTTGCCTTAATACTAAAATCGATAAGTTTCTTGGTACCAGGATTGGAAAGCTTATTACTTAAATCAAAGTTCTTTTTAATAAAGGATTTTTTATAGAATAAATAAAATTATCTAGGTTTATACTTCCGCAAGAACCTTAAGGATTGCGTAGATCTGAAGGTTGACAAGAACTTATGATAATATTAATTAATATAATAAAAGTAGTTATATATATATTTGGGTATATGTTAGGTTTAAAGGGAAAAGTTGGAATAGTATTGCAAAAAAGTTGCAAAAGAAATATAGGTACAAAAACGAATGTATACACCCAATCAAAGAAAGCGACGACGACGGCATTTTCCCATACAACTTCGAATGAAATTTTCTGGGATTTATTCGGCGTACACGTTTTATCTGTAAAAATTCGGTGCATTAGCCCTTGATGCACTTAATCAGTTGAACGCATAAGTTACTGGTAGATTCTGGCGAATTCCTGCACCTACATAACAACTACATCTTAACGTCTGCAAAGCACCTACATCTACACCAATATACCTACACATACGTACCACACATTGTTCCCAGTTACCACTATTGTCCTAAAGTTACCCAATACCACACCTAAGCACACTAATCAGTATACCCCCAGTTATCATATCGTCGTCCAAAAAGCGTACCATGCAAGGTAAAGGCGAAAGGTTTAAGAAATTAAACATTTCGGATTTTGGAAAGCTTACACAATATACCTATAACGTCCCACACAAGCTTACTGGACACACAAGCTCGCCGGACACTTTTTGGCACCTTGCAACAACAAATTCAAATAACTTAACAACAATACATCGCATTGATTTAAATCAATCGGATTCTTTTTCGCTAGACGTATTTATAACTTCTATACAAGTACGCGCATTATGTCCAGGCTTGCCGTAGACGCTACATTTCCGTTCCTTAGTTTTAACCCTTTTGCGACGACCTTTTCTAGTTACTATTAGTTGCATTTTTTTATTACCCCCTTCTTTTTAGGCCAAAAAAGTTTATCCCTTTTGTATAGTAAGTATTCCTTTTTCTTAAAGACGTTTGTTTTTGGTCCTACGACGTTTGCTTAAAATATGGTTTGTTTTGCGTAATTAGGTAATTTCCTTTCGAAGAAGAACATTTTCGTACAAAAATAACAAGTAACTTTTGGTTAAAAAATTAACCGATTTAGTTATTTTAATTAACGAATTACCCTGTTAGTTTTTAATTTTCTTTTATAAATAACGTAATTACCGCGTTACTTCTTTAATATTCCTAGGAGTTTTCGCGGGCGGGGAACGAATGGAACCGGCGGAGGTTAACGAGAAGACGGTTGGCGTAAGTATAACGGGAGGAACCTTTAATTCGGAAAAAACGTTATTGGAATTAAATGGAACAAAACCAGCTTTCTTAAATCCAGCTTTGATGTTATTGGACGTTATGGTAGCTTGGAACGCATCGTAAAAGCCGGCGAGAAAATCTTCTTTGGCAATATGGGTATAATGGCGTTGCATTAAGTCCTCGATGTAACGCGAATACGCGCGTTTTAAAACAGAAAAACAAGATACGTTAAAAGGTTAAAGCCGTTGCGAAAAATGCGCGGGCATACAAAGCGTAATAATATTGTTATTGGCGCAGTATTCTTCGAATTTTATCGAATGGTGGCTTTTATGGCCGTCGAGGATAAGGAAACGTTTGGAACCTTTTGTACGCGTCCGAATATGTTTGTTAAAATGCTGGATTTATTCGAAATTTAATTTATTTGTTGTCCAGTTATTATTACTTAATACGATTTTTTAATCGGCTGCTGGTAATGGGTTATCGCGGTACTAGGACCCAAGATAATTTTTCCCCGCTATGATAACAAACAGCGGCATAGCCCAATTTTAGGAATTAACAACCTGGATAACTATAACCCATTTTTTATTACCTTGTTGCGTTTATTTAGGTTTTTTACGTCTTTCGGCATTAGTAATTACTATATTCATTGTTATGAAAAGCTCTATTAAAAATCCAGTCTTGTCGAAGTTGTAAATATCCTTTTCTGCGATGCCGTACTTCGCGATTGTAACCCGAACAAACTCGAACCATTTGCGAAACGTTTCTGGATATTCGCATAGGACTCGCCGATAATCGATTTTCCGATTTAAACGCGTTTGGAGTTTTTTTTGCCGTTTAACAAAGTTCGACGCCCAGTTAACTCCAACGCGCCTTGTAACGCGTTAGATAAGTAACAGATTCGTTATATTTTTAACGTACTAAAGCCGGATAGGAAACGCTTGCGTATCGAAATTAAGGATACGGTCGACAATAGATTGCTTTTCTATTAGCTTTAATTTTCGCGAATTGAGGATAATGTCGGCTCGGAAAGTTTTGCCGTAAATTCGATCCATTAAACTAGATGAAGAGATTTTATATATAGAACTTAGCCGTCTGAAACTAAGTTTCGGGTTTCGTTTTTTAACTTGAATGGTTAGGTTTATTCTGGCTTCTTTTGTGAGGCGTTCCATATTATTGGTGTTGAGATATGGGCAATTGAAGATAGGTGGTGAGAATAGCTAAAAAAGTGTCCGGTGAGCTTGTGTGGGACGTTATAGAGAAAAGATAACATTGTATAATTCCTTAAAAAGATGTACAACAATAATTTTATCCTTTACCCTATAAAAAAAGTTACGTCTTAAATTCGTTTTAATCGGCTTATTCTTCTAGTTATACTTAAGGAAAATTAATAAATCGCGTCCATGAAAAAATATTAATCTGTTACCATATTAGTTAACAAAATAAATAAAATAACGAAATAGCTGAATATTTATAGCAAACGTTTATAACCGTTTAAGACAAAACCTATTTACGTTCCGAAAATGTTCCTGCTTTTATCCAAATAATCGCCCAGAACGTACCTTTAAAAATCATCGCCGTCATTCCAAAAGCTGGATAAATAATCTCATATAGCAAGTATAAACCAATCTCTAATAAAACCTAGAAAGCGATTAATATTAATAACCCGAAATAGGTATAGTCTACCGCCTCAACCAGAATCCCAACAGATAAAGATTTAGTAAAAGACTGGATTGGTATGTTATACGACCGATCAAAACATTTGGTATTAATATTCGATACTTATGTTACCGAAATCGTATCTAGTTATTATTCCAGCTATACCGAAAAGCGTAGAAAAAATCAGGATTAAATAATCGGCCTACCCGTATGGTAATCGTTAAAATGCTTACTTAAACGAGATACTACATTTACGAACTATAGATTGCTTATGTTTTTTGTATTATTACCTACGACACTACAAAATAGGAAAACAAAATTATAACTAAAGAGATAGAATTTGGCAAGTATCGAATAAAACACAGCATTACCGATATAATTAAAGCATTCCTCAGCTTAAAATTAAAGAATAAGAACGTTAAAAAAAAGGTAAAACAATTTCCTGGGAATTTTCCGTCCTTATTAGCTAAGTAAAATAACGATAAACCAAATTTTAATTAATTTGCCCGATTACTTCATAGTAGACGACGTTAACCAAAGTTGCCTTTTGATTAGTTTCGTTAATTATCCGCGCGACAATTTTCGATATTAATGCCCTGTTTCCCCTTAATTTAAACTGGCTTATCGGCATTTAGAATTATACGTTTTGATTTAACACTTACAAGATTACCATTCGGGATAAAGTATAAACCCCGACCGAAAGTTGGTAATCAGAGAGCAATGGCTATGGTACAAGGTTAATATGTTATACCGTATAAGTAAGTAAGAGATATATTCGAAGATATAAGGCAAACACCTGAATTATACTTTTTATAAGGAATGCTAGGGTCGGTTAGGTACAAGTTTTTGATTAGTATAAAAAAACTAGAGGATAAGGCTTAAAAAAAGCAGGAAAAGGTTAAACAGCGAAAGGATTTGGCCAAACGTCCAGAACGAAATTTTAAGTTAAGAATAATGGAGAATAAGCCGCGTAAGCGTTAATTAAATTAATTAATCGGTTTTATATATGATTTATAGTATTAGGAATTGGTTACGTTATATTTTTATTCGTTTTTTAAAATGGATTAATAATTTTATTTCGAAAAAGGAGGGTTAAAATGGTGTAAAGTGCTGGGCCAGGGGGTATGGCTTGGTTGATTAGTTAGTTGTTACGGATTGGGAGTACCGTAACAGCTCCAGTATATATGCAGCTGCAAGCACCAGAATGATTGCCACAATTGCGATCATTCCGCCAATCTTTTGCCCCTAGCGCAACGGTATGGTGCAGCCGTAACATAATGATCGCATAACGGTAAGTAACGCCTTAGTGCTAGGTTCGATCCCTAGGCTAGCCGTTGCTCACAAGGTCTTCCCGGACGCATGCGGGGCAGTACGGGGTAAACCTTGGGGGTTGGGCAGCTGCGCCGCAGTCGCGGCAGATGTCCTCGTGGCTTGGGGACCAAGCCACTGGAAAAGGGGCATAGTGTTACGGATTGGAAATACCGTGACAGCTCCAGTATATATGCAGCTGCAAGCACCAGAATGATTGCCACAATTGCGATCATTCCGCCAATCTTTTGCCCCTGGCGCAACGGTATGGTGCAGCCGTAACAATAAGCACCCTTTAACGAATAAAATAATAAGGTTTATAAGGAACGGAGCTAAATCCTAAATTTTTAAATGTTTCAGTAAATTCCTTTTACTAAAGCAAAAGTAATTTCTTTAGCTTATATAATACCTTCTTAATTAGGAAAATTATATTACGATACGGATATTTTAAAAGTATTTTTATATATATTTTATAAAGTAAATTGGCGTTAACGAAAGCGTTTACCGCGTTATATTTTTTAAGCTTTAGGTCGGATTTAGCCGCGATAGCAATTAACGTTTTAAACGACTTTCCAGCTAAAGTAAATACGTATATATTGCTACAGGCGTTTTTAAGCTGTTAATCGCTCCGTACGACGAAACGTATCTTGTATTTTTGCAACCAATTATGTTTATCGAACTTAAAAATATATACTTATATATATCTTAAAATTTATTTTCGTTTAATAAAAAACTAATTAATACCTTTCCAGAATTACATCTTTTTATATCTTTACAGATAAACCCTTTCGGCTTTACGAAATAATTTTCTTAACGGGCATATATTTAGTTTTTTATAACCTTACGGCGGTAACGGTAAATCGCGCTTATATCCCCGGTTTCGCAACTTAAGGATTTTCTATATCTTTGTATCGAATCTTTTCCGATTAAGGTAACGCGTACTTCGGGTAATTATTTTCCTTAAATTTCCGCAGTTTACCGGCCGATTATCGATCGTATTAACAAAGTAAATTAATCGTTTTACGTTAAAAGCAGCTTTTTATATTTTATAATCGTACCGATAACTATTCTTTCGACGCGGAACGTACGGGAAATTTACGTTTATAACTCGTAAGTTATTTTTGTTTTTTACCGTTACTTTAGATTAAATAGACCGATAAAAGCCTAAGGTTACTTTTATTATTTCCGCTGGTACATTAATGTAACGAACCTGTTATACATCCACCTGGAGGTATGAGCAGTATCCGAAAAAGGGTTTTGATATGCAGGCAACAATAGTGCAAGGAATAATTTAGTAGTTTGTTCGTTAAAGAAGTTTACGGACTTTTCCCTTAATCGGAGAACGGTGCCTTAAATTAAAGGCTTAGATTAATAGCTAAAGAGCGAAACTAAATAGGTGCTATTTATATAAGAAATTTAATTATTATATATCCTTTTATTTTATAGTAAGTATGTAAATGATTTATGTGATTTAAGTAATTTGCTTAGATTATATAGATTAACTAGATTTAGCCAAGAATTAAGCCTTTTTTAGTTCGAGATTTAGCCGTATCCGCGTTAACTTTTAAGAACTTAGCTTTTTTTAGACAGGAACTTTTGTTTTTATAATATTATTTCCCTTTTTTAAGGATTTTTGTCCTAAAAATAAGAACCGTAAGCAACTTTTTTGGTAACCGGAAAAAGTACAGGGATTTTTCAGTTGATTTTATTATAACAGGCCGTATTTAAAAAAAAAAAGAAAACTTCGTTTAAACCAGCGTAAAGCTTGCGACAACCGCGTAGATTATATTGAGAAATTTGGTTTTAAAGTTGTTTTTTGTTTTAACTGCGTTCGTTTCGGGAAATTTAAGTATTTTTTTATGGCCGACGTTTCGAATTGTAGTTGTTGCATCCGTTGTTAACGTTCGTCCTGTAACGTATTAAATATAAACTTCTTAGTAAAGATAGGGGAAAAGCAGAACCGTTTACAAAAGGAACAACGGGAAATAAAGGACGTTTTAATGGTTTATTAAGAATCTGCCGAGGAAAAAATAAGGAAGTTCGTTAGCCGGTTAAAACGCTTACGCTTTTAACAAGATATTTTGAAAAAAAAAGCCTTTGTTATATTAAAGGAGGGTTATAAGTTGGACCAATTAAAAAAGTTGGAAAAGTTGGAAAAGGAGTAGCGTTACGTAAAAGAAAAGCAAGTACGATTTGCTTTTAAGATTAACGCCAACATGGAGGCGTTTGTTTTTTTCGACTGGATCGTCGAAGGTTTGGATTTGGGGGTTAGGCCGTTATCGCTTACGATCTTGGCCGCGTTAGAAACGGTCGGTTAGAATTTTGGCGGTAAAACGTTTTAATTAGGTCCTTCGTATTCGTTAGGTATTTAAAGGGCTTTTAAGTATTATTTTCAGGTAAGTAATTCTTTTATTTAATTAAATATTGGATTTTGTCGTTAACTATTTTTAAATCTAGTATTTTTTCGATTTCGTATTTATCGGTATTTTCCTCGATTTTTAGGTTTATTTTTAATAAGGCGTTATTAGGTGCCGGTTTTAATAGGAAAATATGAAAAATAGGATATATGTTTATTGTTTTAGGTAACGATAGTCGATAATTAATTTTGGAAATAACTTTGTTAATTTTGAACGGACCGAATTTTTTAAAGTTAAGTTTATTATTAAGTTTTTTAGTTTTAATTTATAAAATGTTTAAAATTGCGTTTTGTTTTTAACGTAACAAATAAACCTTATTTCCTTTTGGTAAAATTGATTCCTTAATTTTTTTTTGTTATAATATTAGGCTATCCGTTATTAGAAAAATTACAGCTTAATTTTAAAGCGAGCTTGGATAATTTTAATTTTAAATGTTATTATTTTTATTTTAAAAGTTATTAAGGTAATTTTCGGAATTTTACCGAATAATTACTTTAATTATTACGTTTTTGCGTTTTGTTTATATACGGTTATATAAAGTAAAACGTTTATGTTTTCGTTAACGGATATATTATAAATTATTTATATTAATAAAAATAATCCTACTTAATTATTTTGCTAATAATTAATATAACTTTTTAAGTATTATTTTAAGGTTTAATTTAATCGTTTTATTTATTTATAGGTTTAAAAGTAATATGTTATAAAGAATTTAAATTTAGCGTTAATTTGCTTAAAAAAGTTAATATTAAATTTGGAAATAAATAACTTATTTTTATTTAAAATAATCCTTTTTAAGATTTTATATTTATCGAAATAATATCTTATAAACGCGTAAGTTGATTATTTTACTATTATATTTCCTTTAAAAGGGAAAAAATATTTATATTTAATAAGTCTGTCGACGATTACCCATATTTTATTATACTGGATTCCGGTAATAGGATTTTTAAATAGGGGTAAACCGGTAATAAAGTTTTAAATTATAATATTTTACGTTTTATTTAAAATTTGTATAGGTTATAATAATTTATACGGTTTATAATAAGCTGCTTTAACTTTATTGCAAATATTACAATCTTTAATTACTTATTTAACGGTTTTTTTAAACTTTAAAAAATCGTACCTTTTTTAAAATCGTTTAATTATTTTAAAAATCTTTTAATATTTATATAATAAGTTTTCGTAAAATTTTCTAACAAATTGTTTTTATTATTTTCGTAAAACGTAAACTTTTTTATGGTATAGCAGTTAATTTTTAAATCGTCCTTTTAACAGTTTAACTTTTTTCTGCTTATTAAAATTATAAAAGTTTTTAAATTAAGCTAAAAGTTCGGAGGTAAATTTTTTTAGTATTTTACATAACCGTAAGGTACTTTTTTTTATAAGTTGTAATATTTGCATACGTCGTTTAAAAACTTTAATATCGTAATTTCCTTTTTTATTTAAAATATTTACCTGGATATTTTTTTTACCTTTAATATAATAAATTTTGAAATTAAACTTAAATAAAAAAATTATCCAATTTTTATATCGTTTGTTAAAATCTTAAATTGTTATAAAATAAGTAAAATTTTTATAATTAAAGTAAATATTAAAAGGTTTTTTGGTTTTACTAAAATAAAATTCTTATTTTTTAAATATTATAATAATTATTAATAACTTTTTATCGTAAATAAGGTATCGTAATTTTGCATTTTTTAAGGTTTTAAAGTAATAAGTAATTAAGTATTATTTTCCGTTATTTTTTCATTATTTTAAAATTATTTTTAAGGTTTTATTTAATGCGTTAATTTTTAATCGTTTTTTTTGTTATAGTTAGGTAATTTTATAATAAGGATATTAATAATCCGGTTTTTAAATATTTATATTACTTTTTTAACTTCCTTTAAAAACTCGAATTTTTTTTTAATATATTTTTTGGTAATAAAGTTCGTTAAAGGTTTAGCGATTTTTCCGAAATCTTTAATTAAGTTACGTATATAACCCGTAAATCCTAAAAATTAACGGACGTTAATAACGGTTACTTTATCGGAAATCGGCTAATTCTTAACTGCTTTTACTTTAAAGTTTTGGATTTGAATTTATCCTGAAATAATAATAAAACTTAAAAAGTTTAGCTTTTGGATATGCTATATGCTTTTTTCGGCATTAATTAATAGGTTTACTTTTTCGAATATTTTTAACATTTAAACGATATATTTTTTATGTTTTTTTAAAGTTTTAAAGTAAATAAGGATATCGTTTAAATAAATAAATACGAATTTGTTAATAAATTTTCGTAAAATAATTATTAATATATATTAAAAATTAATAAGGATATTAATAAATCCTTAAAGCATTACTTCGTATTTATAAAATCCATAAATTATTTTAAAACCGGTTTTTTATTTTTCGTTTTTAGTTATTCGGATTAAGTAATAGCCGTCCGGTAAGTTTAATGCCGTAAATCATTTAACTTTGTTAATATTTTTTTATGGTATTTATAAAGGTAAAAGGGTATTTATTTTTAACGGTAATGTTATTTAGCTGTCGGTAATCGTAAACTTTTCGATATATAAAGTTTTTATCTTTGTTAATTCGGATTTTTCCATTTTTTATTTTTGGTATTATTATAACGGGATATCTTGCAAAAAATTTAAATTCTTAAATATATTTACGTTTAAGGTTTTTTTATAAACTTTTTTATAAAGTTTTAGCTTTTTTAAGGTTTATGTAATAAATTTAATAAAGTTTCGGATAGTATCCTTTTTTAACTGGAATTTTATAATCCTATTAATTATAATCGGGTAATTCTTTTCGTATTCGTTTTTTAAATAATCTTTTAAATTTTCGATATTTAAAAGGTACCTTAATAATTAAGTTCATTATTTTAGCTTTTTTAATTAGGTAACAAATTTCTCGAAATTTTTCTTTTGAAGAAATTATAAAATAATTTTAAAAAAGTTTTTAGGTTTTCCAGTTAATGTAAAGGTTATTAAAACGGAATTACGGCATTTTAAGGATAATGTCGTATCTTAAAATGTCGGTTACGTCCAGCCTGATTTTTTTTAAATATCCTTAAATTTGCACTAAAAGCTTTTCCGTTTCCTTGAAAATTCGTCCATTTTTATATCTGGATAAGCTTCCGTCGACTATAAATAGTTTGTATAACTTTAACTTGTACCTTTAAAAAATCTAATATTTTTCTGCAATTAATAATAAAATAAAATTTCCTTTTGCTTTAAAATCGATTATAACTTTAAAGGTTTTGCTTTTATACTGGAAAAAAATTTTAATTTAACTACGTTATTTAATCTTTGTCTCGTATAAGATCTTATAAATCGAAGTTTCTCGATACCTTAATTTCGAAGACTTACGTAATTTTTTAACTTATTAATTTTATTAACTAAAAAACGTTTCTATTTTGGGGCTTTCTTAATTACATATTTAAAGCACTTATCGTCCATGCAAGTAAATTATTTTTCTTTGCTAATTTGGCAAATTGTTTTTAAAACTTTGATTTCCGATATTCGAAAAAATATTAATTCTGGGTATAAAATTTTTAAAGGGTCGGCTTCCATATCCAAGATTTCGTGCATTACGCATAATATAAAGTCGTAATATAAACATCCCTAAGTAATAGCCCTTTAGCTTTAAACCGATTCGGGATAAAGGTAACAAAATCGGAAATGCTTTAACTATTTAAAAGTTTTAATGCATTTATATTTATTATCGGGTTTAATAAATATTTCCTCATTTTATTCGGGCCAATAATTATTATCTTCTTTAGCGCGGAAATAAATTAAGTAATTATCGTCGTAACATGCAAAAAAATAAAGCAGGTCGTAATTATGGACTAATTTCGAATTCGGCGCATCCGAACGAATTAATTCTTTAATTTTAAGGGTCCTACCGGCTTTTAAAACTATTAAATCGTATATTACTGTAATAAGGCGCAACCGGCCATATTCATCGTGCATTTTATACCGCTGCTTATCTAAATAATAAATACATCCTAACCCTATAGCTATTTTGAAAATTTCTTATCCGGGATAACATCTATAGGTTCTAATTGTTCGATTCTAATAAATCGGGTAACGCTCGTACTTTAAGTCGCTATTCTGTTCGTAATATATAGTTATAATAATAAATTCTCGCTGGAAAAAAGTGGAATTAATTTCCCTTTTTTCTTTATTTTCGCTATTTAATTTTTGCTCGGTTATTTTAACCTTTTTCGAAAGTTAAGAAATCCTTCTTTTCCTGGAGTTCCTCTTTATTAAGGAACGATATTCGCTTTTATAATGACTTTTCCTACCATAATTAAAATATTCAACATTTAACTTGTTTTTCTTGGGCTTTTTTAAAGCAATACTTACTTCTTTTTAGGATTTGCCCTTAATTTTATCCCTTTAAAGCTTGCTACTTAAGCTTTAGTTATCTTTCCTTTTATCGGATCTTTTCTTTTCCAGGTACCTTTCGAAAATGCGTCGATCGGCAATAATAATCTTATTAATGTAATCCTGGAAAGGGCCAATCTTGGGTACTTTGTACATCTCGTTTTTAACCTGCGATTTCAGGCCGTTATAAAAAGGATAAAATAATACGCTTTCTGGAAAATTGGAAATTGACGCAAAACGATTAAACTTAATTACATACTCGGCTGTTAACTTAGTTTGCTGGAAAAAATGCAACTATTCGACCGTATGCTGTTCTTTATCGGAATCTCCAAACAAAGCTCGTATTTTTTCCTTATAGTGTTTATAGTTGCCGAAAACATAATTAATTAAGTCAAAAAATTAATCAGGGTAATTTACAAAGTAATCGTTTATAATAAGTTTAAACCATAAAAGAATTTTTCTAGTAAGCAGCTGAAAAATAACTATTACTTTTTAATAATTTTCTGTTAAAAAATTTTTATAGAATTTCAGGTAAAACCTAGCCTGAACCAGAAATCCTTTTATATCTATAATTTTATTATAAAGCTTTGAAAAGGTTGGCTTGTAGCCTTTAATTTCCGGCATTCCATAATAACTAAAAGGGGGAACTGTACCTTCGCGAATTTTGTTTGCTCTAAACAAGGGCAAAGTCGAAAATCGTTGCTATTAAATAAATTTAACGTTTTTATCCTTTAAAGTTTTAACTTTTTTTGCAAAGATATTTAGTTTTTCGTTGATTGTAAGCTCCTTTTCCTTATCTTTTTGTTCTTTAGTAGGTTATTTTTCTTCCTCCTCCTTTGCATTAAATTTATAAACTTTTATAGTATCTTTTGCCGGAACGGATTGTTGTAAGGGCTAAAAAAAAAAGGTTTTCCTTAAAATCGGGTAAAAGGTAATGCCATATTATCGATTAAGAAGAAGATTTTTTTAATAGGTAATAAATCGTTTAATTTAGTTATTAATCCCTTATTAATTAATAACGATAATCGAATATGCTGTTTATCTTTTAAATATCGTCCTATAATATCGTCTTTACTGCATTTAAGAAAGTTTATGCTTAACTGGGCTTTAAATTATTCGTCGGTTATTAATTAAGGAACTATTAAAATGTAACAAACCTGTTATATATTTACCTGGAAATATAAGCAGTATCCGAAAAAAGGTTTTGATTTGCAGGTAATAATAATACGAGGAATAATTTAGTAATTTGTTCGTTAAAAAGGTGTACGAACTTTTCCTTTAATCGGAAAACGATATCTTAAATTAAAGGCTTAGATTAATAGGTAAAAAGCGAAATTAAGTAGGTGCTATTTACATGAGGAATTTAATTATTATATATCCTTTTATTCTATAGTGAATGTATAAGTGATTTATGTGATTTAAGTAATCTGCTTAAATTACATAGATCAATTAGATCCAGCCAAAAGCCAAGCCTTTCTTGGTCCGAGGTTTAGCCGCATCCGCGCTAACCTCCAAGAACCTAGCCTTTTTCAGACAGGAACCCCTGTTCTTGTAACAATTAATCGTAATAGTTATTAAAGCAAACGCCGGTAAAAATAATAAGCTAAGGAACGGAAATAGTTCGAATATAGCGGTCGTATAAGGGTGATTAATTTTATGGGAGCAGGTTTGTTTTTCTCTATTCCGTACGTTTCGTACGTTTATGCCTTTTTAAAGCTATCCTTTTTATTTAACCGGTAGCTAAATTATTCCGTTTAGGTTTTTTTATTTTCTTTTTGTATTTATATATTTGGGTGGCTTAGGCCTTAATTAGGTAGTTTTACTTATCGTAATAGCTTTTGTAGCTTTTCTTTTATAACGTACAAAAGGTCGTTTTTTAGGGTTCTGATATTATCTGAAAAGGTGGCCTTTTCGTTGAACAGTACGTTTCGAATAGCGATAACCTTGTTGATTAATGGGTTCCAGATCTCGTAGATATTCGTAAATCGGTAACCGACGAAAAACCCAATTTATGCCTTAGGATTTAACTTTTAGAATCTTTGTTCTTTCTTTATAGCAGCAGCTGTTATAGCATAGGTTATACAGCTATATACTTGTAGGTAAGCCTACTAAAACTTTCGATCAAGTACTGTAACGCCGTTTCTATACGCCAGAAGAATGTAGTAAACCTCGTATAGGCTTTGCCAAAAAAGTGCGTATTTGAAGGTACGATTATATAAATATATTGCCATTTTAAAGGTATATACGATTAAAAACGAAGGTAACTTAACGCTATTTTGTATCATAATCGCTTTTTTTTTAATTATATCCTATAAGCGCTTTATACCCCCGTTCTAGGCCTGGGTATATAGTATTAAGGGTTCAAGTCTAATACTGAAAGAAGGCGATTGGAGCATATTTCGAAGCTAGTAATTTTTCAAGATCTCGTTATCGCATTCGAATATTTAGGGAAAAACCTTATCTTAGTTCTTTAGAACCCTTAGGAAATATCGGAATGCTGTAATTAGTATATCTTGCTTTCGGTTTTTAAAGTAAATATCCTAGATAAAGCCTAAGTACCTGTCGGTAGCGAACATAACGTATTTATATCCTTTAAGATTTTTTTCGAAGTTTGTAAAGTCGATGGTAATTCGTTATCTTAATCGAAAGGCTTTTTTTTTCGGTTTGCGGCGTATTTGCTTTTAGCTTTCGTTTTGCTATATGCTTGGCATTCGACTGTTGTAGGATTTTTTAAGCGGATTCCCCTTATATAGGACTGCAACTAGACGATCATTTTGGGCCTTAGGCATTCTAGTTTTAAGTGCTATATCGTACCGTTACCGATTTGTAAAGGTTTCGTTATATATAATTTAACGTTTTATCTATAAACTACGAAGGTTATATAAATAGCTGTTACGTTAATATTTTCGATAACGAACTGATTAAACTTGTTTATTAACGTAATAATTACCTGATTATATTTATCTCGAATAAAATTATTATTCCCCGGTTGTCCTATTAATACATTTTCTTTCGAAGTTGTCGGAAAGATACCAGGTTGCATGCGAAATCCTCGCAGTAAGCTACGTTATATAGACGTAACGCTTTAAGGCCTTTAAAGCTTTAAAGCAATATATTTACTTCTTTATATCCTTTAACCGGGACGAAACTGTTCTTTACGTACATACCGGCGCCTTATATCGTCGTCCTATAATTCAGGAACTTGCTGATTAGGTTAAAGATATGTATGGTGGACCCTAAGTCCAAAATGGCCGAATTTCTTAAGGGGTAAAACGCGACGTTTATCGCATTGCGTTGATCAGAAATTAAGAAATACGCTAATATTCGTTTTACTCCC
Source organism: Monosporascus sp. mg162 (assembly GCA_004155945.1). Classification (NCBI taxonomy): domain Eukaryota; kingdom Fungi; phylum Ascomycota; class Sordariomycetes; order Xylariales; genus Monosporascus; species Monosporascus sp. mg162. Next base: position 139,309 of record QJNY01000070.1, read on the forward strand.
TTTAGGAATTAATCTATCTTTTAGGTAGTTAATTTCTTCATAGTTTTCGACAGACGGTTAATCTAAGTTTACTCGACCCGAGGTCATTCCCCCTTTTGGTCTCCCGCAGGCAGACGGGAGATCTCAATCCGTAATAAAAGCTTAACCTTTAGCGGTAGCTTCAATTTATAGTTGTTTTTTGAGATCTTTTTTAACGATCTTGTATAGGCCGATATACTTAAAATCGAGTTTTTTTTATTTGGCCTTTTAGTTTAAATATTTTTGGTAGCTAGGTAAACAATTTCCCCTTTCGAAAGGATTGGTCCTTTTAACCTTTTTTGGTTATAATATTTGCTTATCTGATCGCGTATAAATTTAAGCTTTAATTTTATTTCCGTATACAGCTATTTTAGCTGTTTTAACGTAAGAATTACTTTAACGTTAACAGGTTTATCTTTTTATTAATATCGGTAAACTTCGGGTATAAAACTAAAATTGGCAGTTACTAACGTCGTTTTAATACTTTCATAATAGCTAATGTTATAAGCTAATTATATAACTGGTAACCTTTCGACCCAATTGTTTTATTCGTAATTAACATAACATCGTAAATACGATTTTAGCGTTTAATTAATTCTTTCTATTTATTTGTTTGTTTAGGGTTTAAATACGCTGTATAATTTATAATTTAATCCAAGTTAAGCTATTAATCTTTACCAAAATTTCGAAATAAAAATAATACCTTTATTTAATATAATTTCTATTAAAAGTCCGTAGGTATCGAAAAGATATTTAAGAAAAATGTATGTTAATTCCTTTACATCGGGTTTTTTATCATAAAGTAAAAAATATAAAATATTCTAAATCGATTAACGATTACGAAAACACTGTCGTAATATATTCCTATAGCTAAATCTTTTAAAAAAGGAAGCTTAATAATAAAATCAAATATAATCAAATCCTATAATCGCTTTATAACTGGTAACGGTTATAATTTTCCGTAAGATTTATATCGTCATACCTTTATTTTAGCGTAAATATCGCATTGCCATATGACTCTTTATATTATGCAAGGTCGAATGAGTTCAAGCCTTATTTTCCAGGCTGAGCCAAATACACAGAAAATCATTACACGATGTAACTTGTACGATAGATACTATACCCAGTACCTTCGAACACGATGACTGATTAATGGTTTTTACGGTTAGGATAGATTGATACCTCAGTCCCATAAAGCCTCACTTTGAAGCCGACTGCTGGGCCTCCGTAAGCACGCAATTTCTCGACTGATGTCGGCTTGGGAGGCTTACATGCGTAGTTGCCGATAAGCTTCGACCCCGATGAACCTTATGCCCGCTGGCTGGTTCGGCAGGGTCCTTACAGACAATATAACTCAGGAGATGTTAAGCTTTGCGCGGTAAACCTTAAGGATAAACCTTAACAGTAAACCTTAAAAATAAACCTTAAAGGCAAACCTTAAAGGCAAACCTTAACGGTAAACCTTAAGGATAAACCTTAAAGATAAACCTTAACGGTAAACCTTAAGGATAAACCTTAAAAGCAAACCTTAATGGTAAACCTTAATGGTAAACCTTAACTGCGCCGTGCTGCGTATAAAAGGCTGGCATCTTTCCGAGCCCTCGCCAGTCTTACGGCTCGATCGTTCCCACGCCATCTTCTCGAATTACCCAAGACAGCATGTCGCGCAAGTCCGAATATACGATACCGGTAATCCGTAACCGCAGGATTTCCACAGAAACTGTCGTATTAACGGTACATAATTCGCACAAAATTACCGGACGGGCTAAAACCATCGATACCACTATCGATCCCAAAAATCTTTCCCAAAGTGATCGACTTCGGTTGTTAATTTTCGGATACGATTTGATTCGCGAAAATAACGGAAATCGATCTTTGCAAGAATATATGGCGGAGAGTATACCCTTTATATTAGAGTTTTTATTTTAAGAAAATAATATATCCGTTATAAACGTTTTAAGGTTTTGTAAATCTTTAAATGTTTATGTACCGGATATTCGTATACGCTTCGTATTAGGTCCTTTTACAAATCCTCGGGTACTTATATTTTGTTTATTTAATACTTTGCTAGTTAATTAGCATTATATTATTAAATCCGTTAATATATACCATGTAATATTATTCGTATTGCAGTAATTCGTCGTTATTTTAAATATTTTTCGGATATAATATCGAAAAGTATCTATTATACTTTAACCTTAAGTTCTTCTAGGTTAGGTCATTTACTAAGCGCGTTTACTTCACTATTTTCTAATTCCTTGCAATAAATAATAACGTCATTAAATTCAAGAAAGCTTTCTGTATAACGTAATTATTTTCGGACAAGTTTTCATCTCGTAAAAGAATGGATAATGTTTTTATAATCCGTATATACCTTGATTTAATGTATATTATCTTTAAACTAATATTTAATTCCTTAAAAGCGTTAACGATAACTAGAAACTTCTTATTATAAATGAGGTAATTTAATTCGGCTTTATATAACCTATAAAAATAAAATATAATCGGATAAAGTTTTCCTTAATCGTTTCGATATCTAACTATAACTCCTAAAGCATAATCCGAAATATCGGTTTTTAGCTCAATTAATCGCTTTAAGTTATATAATTAATACTGGTTCACAGGTAAAGGCATTCTTAATCTACTGGACAGCTATTTCCTTTTTTAAAATCCATCTAAACGGTTTATTTTTCCTGGTAAATTCCGTTAATAACATAACTATTCTGTTAAAATTACGTATATATCGGCGGTAATAATGAGCGAATCTAAAAAATACCTATATTTTATTAATATTAATAAACTACATTTAGTTCTTAACTGCTGATGACTTTTGGAGTTTTATACAAATTTGTCCTAGCGTGTTAATATATCTTAAAAATTCGACTTCATGCTTATAAAAAAAGCTTTTTTCGGTATTAACTAAAAGTTTGGCGTTTTATATCGCCTATAAAACCTAATAAACGTATTTTTCGTACTTTCTTTTCCGTTTCTAAGTAAATAAGAATGTCGTCGAGGGGGCAAATAACAAAAATTCCCAAGTATTTTTTTAGTACATAATTTATTATCTGTTAAAAGATTGCTAGTACGTTAATTAATTCTATAAGAGTAATTAGGTATCCGTACAAGCTATATTTCGTCCTAAAGGATATTTTATATTCGTATCCCTCCTTAATCCAAATTATGTTATAATTATTCCGAAAGTTGATAGCTATAAATTATTTTGTTTCGTACAAGCGGTCTTTTATTTAAGTAATTAATAATAACGGTATTTTATTTTTAACGGTACTGTTGTTAAGTTGTCAATAATTTACTACGAATCGAAATTTTCCCCCCTTTTTTAGTATGAAGAATATAAGGTATCCGGTTAATAATTTGGAGTATCGTATTATCCTTTTCGGAACTTGTTTTCGAAGTAATCGCGAAATGTATGTAGTTTTATATAGTTTATGTCATATATCAAATAAAAAGCAGTACTTTTGCTATTTTTAAGGATTATTTCGTAATTTTATTCGTTATGTTTTAACAATTTAGTATTAAGTTTTTTGCTATATAACTTATCGTACTTATGGTACTATGAAAGTACTTTAGCCATTTATTTTTTAGTACTTTTTCGGGCGGTCGTTTTAAATCGTTATTTATTTACTTAAGTTTTGCTTTAAAGTTAGCAATAATACGTCGTATTTTCGGTTATGCCCTTTCTTTTTAATATATCGTGTGGCTTTAGGTAATAGAGTTTTTGCGGTTTCTTTATGCCCATATTTGTTAACCTTATCGATCGAATATTAAAATCTTTCGTCGTCTGGGTTATCCTTAGAAAATAAATTATAATCCATTTCGTAAGTTTTTCCGTGGATAACTGGGTTATATTATTCTAACTATAGCAAACTTAAAATTAAGTTATAATCCTTTATAACGATAACGTCTCAGATAAGCATTCCGGATAGTTTTTTGTACATTCCAATTACCCAACTTCAATTATTTATTTCTTAACACTAATAACATAGAGCGGCTTACAAAAACAGCAAAAATAAACCTAGCCGTTCAGGCTAAAAACCAAAACCCGAAATTTAGTTATGCGAAACTTAGTTTTATCTAGAAAGTCCCGCAATTTACTTTGCATGAACGATATATCGGTATACCTTCTTAAAGCGATTATATAGCCAATTCGCGAAAATTGACGTCGAGCGAAGAAAAATCCATTGTCGACCGTGTCCTTAACCTTGATACCCGAGCGTTTCCTGCCCGGCTTTAGCACGTTGAAGATATAGCTAAAATATTGCTTACCTAACGCGTTATAGGACGCGTTAGAATTAAATGGGCGTCGAACTTTGTTAAACGGTAACAAAAACTCCAGACACGTTTAAATCGCAAAATCGATTATTAACGGGTCCTAGCTGAAAGTCCAGAAAAATTTCGCAAATGGTTCGAGTTTATTCGGGCTATAATCGCGAAATACGGCATTATAGAAAAGGATATTTACAACTTCGACGAGACTGGATTCTTAATAAGGCTTTTTATGGTAACGGGTATAGTAATTACCAATGCCGAAAGACGTAAAAAATTTAAACAAGCGTAACAAAGTAGTAAAGAATAAGCTATAGTTATTCAGGTTGTTAATTTCCAAGGTTAAATTATGCCGTTATGTTGGCATATAGTGCGTTGCCATGCACCTGATTGGTTGGCCCGTGCAACACTAACCCTAACGCGTCGCATTAGGGCCATACGCGCCCCACCTGTAGTTAGTATATTTTAGATACATAACGGGGATTAATCTGATCCATCCTGATACAAGTTAGTAATATACATATTATTATACCAATAACAGTCAGATAAGTTCCGCGTATCTTTACATGGTAGTATCTTTTTGGTTCTTTTGAGAAAGAAGATCGCGATTGAAGCTTTTCTGTTTCTGTTGTTGAGTACCCGCCACGAGATTGTCAGCAAACGCGCCACGAGATTAGAGGACCGGCCTAGAGTCCAGTAATCGGTAGAAAGCTAACGAGAACGAGTCTGTTCAGGCTGAAGTGTATATAATGGAATCCTAGAGCAACAATCCCCAAAAGGATGACGCCTTCGTGTTACGAGAAGACGACTCCTTTAGCGAGTCGAGAGAGACTTTCCTGGAGCGCGAACGCCTTTTCCAAGAGGCTGAACGCCTAAGGAAGCAGGTTGAGAAATTAACCGATATAGCAGCTGCTAAACGCCAGCAGCGCGCGATGGCTGAACGAGATCAGCAAGCCCTGGAAGAAGAATTCCGTAGGGCCAGTAATATGAGCGAATTGTACAGATAGAGGTCTGAGCGATTCGAGGAGTTATTGACGAAGAGTTTTGGCTTCGACCTTAGCAGTGGACCGTTAGCGAAGAACGGCCCGACGAAGCCAACTGATCGGTCCAATGGCAGCTTCCAGACTGTTGTGAGAAGTCCGGAGCATACTGAAGAACCCTTGAAGCCCGACAGCAAGGGTAAGGGAAAGGGAAAGGAAACGAAGTTACCGTTCTTTCCAGCGAACCCTATAGATTTGATGGATCAGTGGCATAACCTAGCCGGTGTCGGCCCACGAGTGAGAACGCTTTCGCCTTCGCCAATTCGATTGGCCATACCATCGCCATTACCTTCGTCCTTATCGAACGACAGCAGTAGCGACAGTGGTAATGGAACCAGACGTGGCGGCGGAGGTGGCGGAGGGGATAGCTTTTCCAGCAGCTCGTCCTCGTCCAGTCCCTTATCGTTAGAAGATTCGGATTCCGATTCGGACAGTGATTCGAACGATTCGAGTGACGACGATCGAAAGAAGCGTCGCAAAAAGCGCGACAAGAACAAGAACGAGAAGGATAAGGAAAAACGTAAGGAGAAGTTTAAGAAAAAGGACTCCAAGTTTCGTTGGAAGCGTTTCGACTTTTTACTTGATAAAGAGAATTACTTGAAGGGCCTAAAGAATTGGGAATTCTGGAAGAACGCCTTAAACCTAGTACTTAAAGAAATAGGTTATAAGGAGGGAATGAAGCTTTCCACCTTCGATAAGCTACGCTTGGCGAAAGCGATCACGAAAACCATCCGTCGGGCACCCTTAAAGCTTATTACTGGTATCAAAAAAGGCACGAAAATATTAAAGACCTTCCGTAAGACTTATATCGCCACTGGAAAGACCCGTCAGCGATCCCTGTGGAAAGAACTAAGCCAGTTACGTTATGATGGCAAAGACCCAGTAGCTTTCACCATAAAATTCCAGAAGCTAGTTAAAGATGTTAAGGATTCTGGCATAAAGCTGGGCAGAGATTAACAGGTTACCATGTTTTTAACTGCTGTCGAAAACAAAGCAAGCAGTTAGTGCCGTATGATTAATTTCGTGCTGCGAAAAACGGACTATACGATTTACCGCCTTATTAATAACTTCAATAGCGAATTCCATTATCGCGTTAGCAAGGCAAAAGGCGAAAATAACAACGACAAGCCCAAAGGCTAAAGCCATAACGCGAAAAGCCGAAGCAACAACAGCAATAAAAAGAAGAATAATAACAGCGACAAGCCTTCATAAAATGCAAAAGGCGAACCCCTTTGTTGGAACTGTGGGAAATACGGCCATTTGGCAAAGGACTGCTGTAAGCTCAAAAAGGATGGCAATGATTAACGTAGCGATCAACGCAACAACGGACGAAACGGCAACGGCAGGTCCAACAACAATGGCAACAGCAACAACGCTTAACAGCGTCAGTCAAAGGCACACTTCATCCCAAACGGTCTTGAAGACCAGTATAATCAGCCCTCGAAGAAGTATCAGGCTGGCTATTCCGCAACAGTCGATCAATCGGAAATGAGAGAAATCATGGAGCTATTCGATCGCGCCATAAAGCAGAAGGCAACGCCAAAGGGCGTAGCTACGGAGGGAGCTGCCCCAAAGGGCGCCCTTATCCCTAAAGACACTGGAAGCACTGGTACATCAAAGAAGCTTCCTGGCAACCCTGCTATCGATAAACCCCGAGCTATGATCCCCCAATTATACAACGTACAAAAGGGGAACCGTAATAAGATACTGTGGGACTTAAGGGCTAACGTATTTATCACGAATAACGCGAAGGACTACCTTCCAGGATAGTCGCTAAACGTTAAAGACAGAAAGCTTATGATCGTCATTGGCGGGGGACCTGTCCAGGCCAAGAAGATCGGTATTGTCAACTGGGACCTTAAGGGTCCAAAGGGCGAATGTAACTTTATAACGCTGCGATATACGTTATATGTGCCGACGTTCCCGTTACGTATATTCTCCGGCGAGATCTTTTACAAACGCGGGGGATATTTCAGCAAGAACTGCCTGATCAACAATAACGGAACGAAGCTGACTACGATCGACGTACCGAAACGCGGCTTTCTTTTATGGACCTACGGACGTAGGGAGCCCACTATTGGGACCTTGCTTGACGATAATGATCAATAGGGATACGCGCTAGGCGTGGCTTAGAGTGAGATAGACGACCTGCTAAAGATTTTCCAGGCCTCTACTGTGAATGGAAAGGTTCTGATAACAAGAGCTATTAGAAAGAAGCTTATTCTCTGGCACCGCCGTTTATGCCACCCTAGCGATTAACGACTGAAGTGGACCATTAAGATGACTATTGGAATAGACCTAAAGGAATTAGACGTCGAACCAATCGTTTGCGAGGCTTGCGACAGAGCCAAAATCACCAAGATACCCTCGAAGGACCTCCAGGAACGTGGAACGCACGTTGGGAAGCTTTTCTGGTATGACGTGGGCCAGATCAAGCCTGTCATTATCGACGGCAACGCGTATTACAGTCTGATTATAGACGACGTTAGCCGTCATCGAGTCTTTAAAGTATATAAGACCAAGGACGAAGTGCAACAGCACCTTTGTTCCTATATAACGAACGTCAAGACCAGATTAGCCCTAGACAACAAAACCGTTAAAACCTTCCGAATCGATGGAGGAAGGGAATTCGGAATGAGTCTGTTCGAAAGCTTCTGCAACACCGAAAGAGTTGAACTGATCAACTCCAGCCCTTATAATCAGTACCAGAACGGTGTCCCAGAAAGAAGCATACGAATCATCCAAGACAGCGCTCGCGTTACAGTTGTCCAGATACGTATCCCGACCTACTTTTGGGACTACGTTATAAAAGCAACGGTCCATACACTTAATCGTATAGGGCAGTCTACGATCGAGGACGTTACGCCACAGGAATGTTATAACCGAGCGTTGGGATCCAAGGACAACACGAATAATTTAAAACCTGACAACGCCCATCTACGTATTATTGGCAGTCGCTGTACTGTCCTAATCGACGAAAATCACCGAATCAAAGCTGAAAAGCTAAAGGCGCAAAGGGCCAAAGGCCTGTTTCTGGGCTATCAGGGCACCCATAACTATAAGGTCTAGCTGTTAGAAGGCGGTCGTTTCCTAATTACGCCACACGTACGCGTATACGAAGAAATAGGCGAAAAGGACGAGCCACCCGACCTAAGGGACGTTATAAGATCTTTGCTACCCTATATACAACGCAAACTACGCCATCGGCCCCGAAAAAAAGGCGTTGGCGTCCATAACCGCGATGATAACGTCGTGTTAAACGACCAGATAGACGACGAGACGATAACCGTAAAACGGAAGCGTAACAGACCTAAGAAAGTTAAGCCAAAGCTGTACGAATACGAAGCTCCTAACGAGGACCCTGAAATCATGAAGGCCTTAATCCAAGAAGGCATTAATCACCATCCAGGAGTCCATAACTTCAATTTCGTTAACGATTCGGAAGACGATTTCTTTTACAAAGTTCCAGATAACCACGAATTACCTATCCGACAAGCCCACGAATCGGCTGTCCGACAAGCCTACGAATTAGTGCATATACGGAACGTTTGCGATCCATTCCTACTTAACGTCGATGGCGATGGGCCCAGTCTCAAGGAAGCCATGGAAAGCCCTGAATGGGATATGTAGCTTAAGGCCATCAACAAGGAGATTGGAAACAACCTACAGCGAGGAACCTTCGCCTTCCGTCCAGCAACTGCAACCAAGGGCCACCTAATCGATGCCAAATGGGTCCTGAAAAAGAAATATACCTCCACGGGCGAATTGGAAAAGTATAAGGCCCGTATCTGCGCTAAAGGCTTCACTCAGCGCAAGGGCATAAACTATAACGAAACGGCTGCAACCACCGTGTGACGGCTATGGGCTTAACCAACTATTAAACCTAGTCGTACGGTTTATGTTGGCAGTGGTATCGTGGGAATCTGAGCAATAAAGCGATAGTTACGTCTGGTAATAACAGATGTAGATTTGGGTAACCAAGTTATAATTGCAAGCTGGTGCTATTTAGGCTATAGGAAATAACGAACGTATATATATTTTTATTAGCTCGACCGGCTCGAACCGGCTTAATCCTTCTTTTGGTGGTCGAGCTTTTTCGAGTTTATCGAGCCGTTTTTTTGGCTCGACTGGCTCGAAGTACTGACGCCAATTAAACGCCGCGAGCCCGTCGAGCCAGTCACGTGATCCTGGAACCATATCGGAAATACCTTCCACAACCTCCGACCGTTTGTCAATCGAGCTAAGGCCTTTAGCCATAATACGATTTCCCCCCTTTTAAAATCTTTGCCCTCAAAGATTAATTTTTTTTATCGCATTTGTTTAATAAGTAACTTTTTTTTATATCATTTTTCTAATATCCAACCGTTATATCAGGTCGTATCGAAAAACAAAAATCTCGCAAGCGTAACAACGCTTTAATTTTATCCAAAAGAATTTATACCTTTAGTTTTGATATGTCCGCGTTTTTTTGTTCGCGTTATAAATCTAAAGGAAAAATTTATAAAGCTTATCCTGGTTTTGGAAAGTACGTTCGCTATACCAAGCACAATGGTCCTTGTAATCTATTCGGGCCTTCCGAAGCCGAACATAACTGTTATGGCCAAAGGCCTTAGCTTGATTGACGGACGGTCGGGGGTTGTGGGATATATCTCCGATGTGGGTCATAAGTTACGTAATTGGCTCAAAGGTCTTAAAGCGCTTGGCACTTTAAGCCTTTTAAGCCAGTGGGGGCCGGCTTAAAGGGCTTAACGGGCTTAAGAGTTTAAGCCGCTTAAGTACCTTAAGACAGGACTAATATATATATACTTATTATTTCTTATAGTTTAAGCTAGATAGTACCAGCTTGTAATTATAATTTAGTTATTTAGATTTATATCTGCTATTATTAAACGTAATTATCGCTTTATTGCTTAAACTTTTACGATATTACTACTAATATAAACCGTACGATTAGGTTTAATAGTTAGTTAAGCCTATAGCCGTTATACGTTGCAAGCTTTTATTTAGTAATACCGTTAAACTTTGAGCAATATTTAATATTGTTAAAATGTCGACTAGCACCGAAGTTACCGTTTTTACTTTAGCCCAGCAGCTATAAAAACGCGTTTAGCAGCTTAAGGTATATATTTAACAGCTTACTGTTTAAGTTGCCGCCTTAATCGATTTGGTACCAAAAGTTATTATTTTAAAATTTAAAGTTAAAAAACCCGAACTTTACGATAGTATAGGAAGCGTTTAGGGTTTTTTAACTTAGGCTAAAGTATATTTACGATTGGAAAAGATTAAAAGTAACGCCGATAAAATCCTTGTTGTAGTAGGATTTTTAAAAGGAGATGCTTTAAATTAATTCGAGCTTACGTTATGTAATTACCTGGAGAACGTAAAAGATAACTAGGAAACGGCTACCAAAAATATTTTCGAAAGTTATGTTAACTTCGAACAAAAACTTAAAAATAATTTCGATAATCCGGACGTAAAACGAAAAGCTATATAAGACCTTTTATAACTTAAATAGAAAGAACCAGCTTTTAAATACGCCGTCGAATTTAGAAACTTTATATTTAAAGCAGGATGGGTCGACGACGAAAACGATACCTTGATCGACGTTTTCTATAAGGGATTAAAAGACGATATTAAAAACGAAATTATTAAAATTAAACGACTTAACGTATTCGACAAATATATCATTAAGGCCGTAAAGATCGATAATCGACAGTTTGAACGACGATAAGAACAATATAGATAATTCGCCTTACGGTCCAAATTCCAAGGAGCTAATTAAGGCCGAAGGCGCCTTACGCATTTTACCTTTTATGGAACTTAATTAAAGCCTATGGAATTAGGGGTTATCCAGTCGAAAGAAAAGTCCGTTATTTGCTACAACTATAATAAGCCCGGACATATTACGCAAAAATGTAGAAGCCCGAAAAAGGTATATTAGGCTTTAATTTCTGAAAACTAGTACAAAAAGGAACCTAGCGACAGAAAGACGATTAACCTAATCCGCGCCAAAAATAATAACAACCCTTTATTTAAAGTATAACAAGGAATAAAAGAAATGAAAAAGTTAACCTAAACAGGAGTTAAAAAGGTTAAAAAAGTTAGAATTACTGGACTTATTATTACCCAGTAGTTACAAAAGCACGAAAAATGGAAAAAGTTGAGCGACGATAAGCTATTTACCCGTACATAGCAAAAATGGCAGCAAAAAAACAATTAGTTAATGTTTAATACATGGTTAAAGGAATATTAAAAATAAAACGAAAACCTATACCCAGGAGAACCCGATCGGTACGGAAAGTTCTATGCGGTTAGCTGTGGACGACCGCAGTGCGAGGTATACGAAGATGAAAAAGAATATATCGCGCGACGAATTATGCGCATATGGCGATAAGGCTTCGATTTTAAAAATCGAACTAGAAGTAATCTTAGGGATTAAAAATGATATCGCTATAAACGAAAAGCCGCAATAATGGAAAAAATCGACGAGCTGGCAATAATTAAAAGCTAGCCAAAAAGAAAACATTATCTTATATATAAATCCTAATGCTATTACGAATAATGCAATTATTAAACGTAAAAAAAATTAATCCAAAGAATAATGGAAAAAATACTGCCAAAAATAAATTACCGATTTACAAATTTAACTAGCTTTTACGGAAAACCTAGAAAAGCGATTAGCTATAAAAAAAAAATTCGCTTTTTTTCGAGTTGGAAAACCTTAAAGCTAAAATATATTACCAAAAAAACGTTCCAGAATTAAGTAAAATACTTAACAGTAACGTTACGCCGACGAAAACAGCAATTAAAATAAATCTAAAACGAAAATAAAAAACTTGGAGAAAAAATTCAGCAATTCGAAAACAGCCCAAAAAACCCAAACCACCTATAATAAAGCCCCAGGTTAATAAAAAAACGAAGGTAAACAGCAACACCTTAAAAAGGTTTTAAATACGATACGAATAAAACAAAAAAAACTTATAACGGTACAAGTACGAATTAAAAATAAGCGATATACCGCATTTATAAACTGCGGCGTAATAAAAGGCAATTATATCGACTTAAAAGTAGTTAATAAACTACAGTTATTATAAAAGGATAAGAAATACCTTTACGAAGTTAAAAACGCCGAAGGTTAAACCTTTAACTACGACGACGGATAAGTTCGATACGAAATTAATTACCTTAAAACCTTTATCGAAGGAAAAAGATAAATTATTAATTTCGACGTTATCGCCATAAAGGACTTCGATTTAATCCTAGGTTTGCTATGGTTAAAATAGTATAACCCGGCTATTAATTAGAAAATTCGCGAAATAGATTACGATTTATTTTTTAACGATAAGTTAAACGACGAAAGATTTCGATATTCGATCGATAAAATAAACGAATACAAGTATAAAGAAACGGCAAAAACTTTATTACTAAAAGTAATACGGCATATTTAAAAGAAAAAGCATAATCGAAAAATACGACGTATTATTACTAACCTTAAAGCAAAATTTAAATAAATAAATAACGATTTAAAACGACCGCCCGAAAAGCTATTAAAATGGATAATTAAGGTATTTTTACAGTACCGCAAGTACGATAAGTTATTTGGCGAAATACTTAATATCAAATTACCAAAGTATAGCAAATAAATTACGAAATAATCCTTAAAAATGGCAAAAGTACCGCTTTTTATCCGATATACAACCTAACTTATGCAAAATTACATATATTGCGTAATTACCTCGAAAATAAGTTTCGAAAAGGATGGATTCGACGTTTTAAATCATTAACTAAATACCTTATATTTTTCGTACCGAAAAAAAGGGGAAAGTTTCGATTAATGGTAAATTATCGACAACTTAACGATATTACCGTTAAGGACAAAACGCCGTTATTAGTAATTACTAAAATAAAAAATCGCCTACAAAGAACAAAATGGTTTATAGCTATCGATTTTCGGAATAACTATAACATAATTCGGATTAAAAAGAAATACGAATAAAAAATAACCTTCAGGACAAAATATGGCTTATACGAATACCTAGTTACCCTAATAAAACTAATTAACGTACCGGCGACTTTCCAACGAATAATAAACCATATGTTAAAAAAATACCTTGATATTTTTGTTATTTGTTACCTCGACGATATTCTTATTTACTCGGAAACGGAAGAAAAGTACGAAAAATACGTTTATTAAGTCCTATAGGCGTTATAAGACGCCAAACTTTTAGTTAATACCGAAAAAAGCCATTTTTATTAGCAAAAAGTCGAATTCCTAAAATATATTATTACGCCAAAACAAATTTGCATAAACTTTAAAAAGTTATTAACAGTTAAAAATTAAATATAACTTATTAACGTTAAGAAAGTATAAGTATTCTTTAAATTCGCTAATTATTACCGACGATTTATACGTAACTTTAACAAAATAACTATACTATTAACGGAACTTACTAAAAAAAAACAAATTATTTAAATAAACTTTTAAAAAAAACAATTTTCCAGCAAATTAAAAATGTCCTTATTAATAAACCAGTACTAATTATATACGATTTAAAGTAACCAGTTAAGCTAAAAACCGATATTTCGGATTATACCTTAAAAGCTGTAATTAAATATCGAAACGATTAAAAAAAAAACTTTACCCGATTACGTTTTATTCCTATAAGCTACATAAAGCCGAATTAAATTACCCCATCTACGATAAGGAATTTCTAACTATCGTTAACGCCTTTAAGGAATTTAGGCATTATCTTAAAGGCAACATACACCAAATCAAAATATATACGGATTACAAAAATATTACATACTTTTTTATAATACGAAAACTTATTAAAAAACAATTACGTTACGCAAAAAGTCTTTTTAAATTTAATTACGTTATTATCTATCGAAAAAAGTTAAAAAATAACAGAGCAAACGTACTTAATAAACGACCTAACCTAAAAGAACCTAAGATTAAAGTACAGCAAACAATTTTCGATATTATACCCGAAAAATACCTAAAACAGCAACAAATTACTGCGATACGAACGATACCAACTAATATATATTAACGCATCTAATAATATAATACTAATTAACTAACAAAGTACCACACAAACAAAATATAAATACCCGAAAACCTATAAAAAAACTTAATACGGAATATATACGAATACCTTATACATAAATACCCAGGGATTTACAAAACTCTAAAACGCTTACAACGGATATATTACTTTCTTAAAATAAAAATTACAATTTAAAAAGTTATACAGCAATACGATATTTGCGCCAAAGCAAAGGTACAACGATATAAGCCCTACGGAAAGCTACAACCCTTACTAGTCGCTAAACGACCATAAAATTCGATTACATTCGACTTTATCACCAAGCTTCCTTTATTAAAAATCCAAGTACAAAAATATATTATAATAACATCTTCGGAACTATTAATCGATTACGAAATTTTCATATTTCCTACCTTATAATAAAAATACCGATACAAAACAATTAACATACACTTTACTTAAACATATTCTAAGTACGCATAAATTTCTAACGGAAATTATTTCGGACAAAAGCATTACCTTTACTTCGAAATTCTAACAAAATTTAATAACCCAACTTAAATTAAATTACAAATTATCCAGCATATTCAAACCCCAAACAAACGGACAAACGGAAAAAACTAACCAAACGCTAAAAACGTATTTACGATATTATATTAACTACAAACAAAACAACAAAGTCGAAAAGTTACTAATTGCATAACTAGCCTATAATATTAACTACTACGAAAGCATCAAAACGACGCCAGCAACTGCTAATTTTGATTTCATACTTAAAGTTTACCGAAATTCACATAAAGATAAACCAATTAACGTTAAAGCAATTTTTACATCAAAACAACTAAAACAACTATACGCAAAAATAAAATCAAAGGTCAAATTCGTACGCAACCAAATAAGCAAATACTACAACCAAAAAAGATTAAAAAAACTAACCTTTTCGGAAAGGGAAATAATTTACCTAATTACCAAAAACATTCAAACTAAAAAGCTAAACAAAAAACTCGATTTTAAATATATCGGCCTGTATAAAATCGTTAAGAAAATTTCAGAAAATAACTATAAATTGGAACTACCGCCGAAAATCAAGCTTTATCCAGTTTTTCATATTTCCTTATTAGAATTAACAGCCGATACGATCAAAATTAATACAGGATAAAATCAAAATAAGAAAATTATAAAGAATACACCAATTTACGCAACGGAAAAAATACTGGATATACGTAAAAAAAAGGGACTTACCCAGTACCTAATCAAATAAAAAGATTACCTAAACTCCAAAAACACCTAAAAACCCGCGAAAAACCTTACGAATGCTTAGCGCCTTTTAAAAATTTTTACCAGCAACGACGAAAACGCCAAAATTAAGAATATTCCAGTCTCAATCGCCAAAGGAAAGCCAGTCGGCGGGCAGGAAAATCTACGCAAACGTAACCTCGGCTTCCAGCTGCTGTTATTTTCGTTTCAAACGTTTAAACTCCTCCATCGCTTCCGTACCCTAAATACCCCGACGTAACATTTCGACCCCGCGGCGGCGCAAAACTTTGCGCAATTTTTAAAGGCGATCGATTTTATTAGCGGCAGAACGAAAGGCCTTTCGCGTATGCTTTTTTTCCCGTTCCAATCGTTCCTTTTTATCTAAAAGCCGTTGGTATTCAGAAACGGAAAGGCCAAATAAATCGCAAAAACTACCATATTCAACGTAATAAAAGCATTTCCCAGAATCAAGATGCGCCTTACAAACCTTTGATTTAAATTTGCAACGTAAACAGGAAACAATAAAAGACATATTAAAACTCAAAAACCAATTCGTTTTGACAAAATCAAAGCGTTATTACGTTTGCGAAATCTTTATTTTTCGATACGACCTAATATAGCGGTTAAAAAATAAAAAATAATATAAAAAAAAGGAAGTTACTTACCAAACAAATACGACAAATAAATTAATCTTTAAAAGCAAAGATCCTGGAAAGGGGAAAATCGTGTTATAGCCAAAAACCTTAACTCGATTAACGGACGGTCGGAAATTATGGGATATATTTCCGATGTAGGTCATAAGTTACGTAACTGGCTTAAAGGTCTTAAAGCGCTTGGCACTTTAAGCCCCTTAAGCCAGTAGGGGCCGGCTTAAAGGGCTTAATGGGTTCAAAAGTTTAAGCCGCTTAAGCACCTTAAGCCAGGACTAATATATATACATTCATTATTTCCTATAATCTAAGCTAGATAGTACCAGCTTGCAATTACAACTTGGTTACCCAGATCTATATCTGCTATTACCAAACGTAACTATCGCTTTATTGCTTAGATTCCCACGATACTATTGCCAACATAAACCGTACGACTAAGTTTAATAGTTGGTTAAGCCCATAGCTGTCACAATAACTGGTTAATCGCTAAAAAGGACCGCCTCGAACTTTAAAAGCGTTTTGCTAAGGAAAAATTCCTTCGGGTCCTATAACAATTAAATAAGTCACACGGTCGCTTAGGTTGTCTGCGAAATCAAAAAAAAACTTTTACGTAAGCGTAGGACCGAAATGCTGCGTAAAGGTATTCAGGGTACGGAGGCGATAGAGAAGTTCGAACGTCTGGAACGAAAATAACAACAGCTGGAAGCCGAAGTTACGTCAGCGCAAACTTTTATGCCTGCCGACTGGCCTTCCTTCGACGACCTAGACTTGAGCGTTCTTAATCCCGGCGTTTCCGGCGTTACTGGTAAAAGTTCTTCAGGAGGCGCTGGGCGTTCGTAAGGTTCTTCGCGGGTTTTTAGGTATTTTCGGAATTTGGGTAATCTTTCTACTTAACTAAGTACTAGGTAAGTTCTTTTTCTTTGCGTATATCTAATATCTTTTTTACTTCGTAAACTGGTATATCCTCCATAACTTTTTTATCCTAATTTTATCCTGTATTAACGTTAATTATATCTGCTGCTGATTCCAATAAGGAAATATAAAAAACTGGATAAAGCTTGACCTTCGGCGGTAGCTCCAATTTATAATTGTTTTCTAAGATTTTCTTAACGATTTTGTATAGGCCGTTATATTTAAAATCGAGTTTTTTGTTTAACCTTTTGGTTTGGATGTTTTTGGTAGCTAAATAAACCATCCCCCCCTTCGAAAAGGTTGGTCCCTTTAACCTTTTTTGGTTATAATATTTGCTTATCTGGTTACGTACGAAATTAAGCTTTGATTTCATTTTTACGTATAACTATTTCAGCTGTTCTAATGTAAGAATTGCTTTAACGTTAACTAATCCATCTGTGTATAAATCTCGATAAACTTTAGGTGTAAAACCAAAATTAATAATTACTGGCGTCGTTTTAATACTTTCGTAATAGCTAATGTTATAAACTAACTATACAACTAGTAACTTTTCGACCCAATTATTCTGCTCGTAGTTAATATACCACCGTAAATACGTTTTTAACGTTTAGTTAATTCTTTTCCTCTATCCGTTTATTTAAAATTTAAATACGCTGAATAATTTGTAATTTAATTCAAATTAAGCTATTAATCCTTGACAGAATTTCGAAATAAAAATAATACCTCTATCCGAAACAATTTCCGTTAAAAGTCCGTAAGTATCTAAAATATATCTAAGGAAAATGTATACAAATTACTTTGTAACGAACCTGTCATACATCCACCTGGAGGTATAAGCAGTATCCGAAATGGGGTCTTGATTTGCAGGTAATAATAGTACGAGGAATAATTTAGTAGTCTGTTCGTTAAAGAGGTTTACGGATTTTTCCTTTAATCGGAGAACGGCGCCTTTAACTAAAGGCTTAGATTGATAGCTAAAAAGCGAAAAACTAAGTTGGTGTTATTTACATAAGGATCCGTTTATTATATATCTATTTTTTCATAGTAAGTATGGTAGTAATTTATGTAATTTAAGTAATTTGTCAGATTATTTAGATTAATTAGATCACGTCGAGAACCAAGTTTGTTCTTGGTCCGAAGTTTAGCCGCATCCGCGTTAACCTCCAAGAACTTAGCTTTTTTCAAACAGGAACCCCTGTTTTTATAACATTATTTCCTTTTTTCAAGGATCTTTATCCCAAAGATAAGAACCGTAAGCAACCTACCTGGCAGTTGGAAAAAGTACAGGGATTTTTCAGCTAATTTTATTATAATAGGCCGTATTTAAAAAGAAAAAGGAAAGAAAAAACCCCGATTTAATTAACGCAAAGCGCGCGATAACCGTACAAAATATATTAAAAAATTTGGTTCTAAAGTTAACTTTTGTTCGAACTGTATTCGTTTTAGGGAAACTAACTGCTTTTTTGTGGTTAACGTTCTAAGTTGCAGTTGTTGTACCTGTCGTTAGCGTTTGGTTTGTAACGTATTGGACATAAATTCCTTAATAAAAATTGAAAAAGAACGAAAACGATAACAAAAGGAATAACGTAAGATAAAGGATAAATTGATAAAGCTTTTTGGTCGGCTAAAGCGCTTACGTTTTTAGCAAAACGTTTTAAAAAAAAACGGCCCTTATTATATTAAAAAAAGAATATAAGTTAAATTAGTTAGAAAAGTAAAAAAGGTTAAAAGAAAAACAACGTCGTATAAAGGAAGAATAAACGCAGATTATTTCCGAAATTAACGCTAACATGGAGGTGTCCGCTTTTTTCGACTAAAACGTCGAAGGTTTGGATTTGGGGGTTGGACCGTTATCGCCCGCGACCTTAGCTGCGTTAAAGACGGTCGGTTAGGATTTTGGCGGTAAAACGTTTTAATTAAGTCCTTCGTATTCGTTAGGTATTTAAGGGGTTCCTAAATGTTATCTTTAAGTAAGTAATCCTTTTATTTAATTAGATATTAAATTTTGTCGTTAACCATTTTTAAATCCAGTATTTTTTCGATTTCGTATTTATCGGTATTTTTTTCGATTTTTAAGTTTGTTTTTAACGGGGCGTTATTAAGTACTGGTTTTAATAAAGAAATATGAAAAACAGGATATATTTTTATTATTTTGGGTAACGATAATCGGTAATTAGTTTTGGAAATAACTTCGTTAACCTTAAACGGACCGAATTTTTTAAAATTAAATTTATTATTAGGTTTTTTCGTTTTAATTTGTAAAATGTTTAAAATTACATTTTATTTTTGGCGTAACAAGTAAACCTTATTTCCTTTCGATAAAATTAATCCTTTAATTTTTTTCTTGTTATAATATTAAGTTATCCGTTATTAAAGAAATTATAATTTAATTTTAAAGCGAACTTAAATAATTTTAATTTTAAATATTATCGTTTTTACTTTAGGTATTACCGAAATAATTTGAAAAACTTTATTAAATAATTGTTTTGGTCGTTAAATTTTTGCGTTTTATTTATATACGGCTATATAAAGTAAAACGTTTATATTTTCGTTAATAGATATATTATAAGTTATTTATGTTAATAAAAATAATTTTATTTAATTATTTTATTAATAATTAATATAATTTCTTAAGTATTATTTTAAGGTTTAATTTAACCGTTTTATTTATTTATCCATTTAAAGATAATACGTTATAAAAAATTTAAATTTAACGTTAATTTATTTAAAAAAATTAATATTAAATTTGGAAATAAATAATTTATTTCTGTTTAAAATAATTTTTTTTAGGAGTTCATATTTATCGAAATAATATTTTACGAACGCGTAAATTAATTATTTTATTATCGTATTTTCTTTAAAGGATAAAAAGTATTTATATTTGGTAAGTCTGTCGACGATTACCCATATTCCGTTATACCGGATTCCGGTAACGGGATTTTTGGATAAAGGTAAGCCGGTAATAAAGTTCCAAATTATGATATTTTATATTTTATCCAGAATTTTTATAGGTTATAATAATCCGTACGGTTTATGGCGGGCTACTTTAGCTTTATTGCAAACGTTGCAATTTTTAATTACTTGTTCGACGGTTTTTTTAAGTTTTAAAAAGTCGTATTTTTTTTAAAGTTATTTAATCGTTTTGAAAATCCTTTAATATTTATATAACGGATTTTCGTAAAATTTTTTAACAAATTATTTTTATTATTTTCGTAAGATATAAACTTTTTTATAATACAGTAATTAATTTCTAAATTATCTTTTTAATTATTTAACTTTTTTTTACTTATTAAAATTATAAAAACTTTTAAATTAAGTTAAAAGTTCGGAAATAAGTTTTTTTAATATTTTACATAATTGTAAAATACTTTCCTTTGTAAGTTATAATATTTATATACGTCGTTTAGGGACCTTAATATCGTAATTTCCTTTTCGGCTTAAAATATTTGCTTAAATATTTTTTTTGCCTTTAATATAGTAAATTTTAAAATTAAAATTAAATAGGAAAATTATTTAATTTTCGTATCGTTTGTTAAAATTTTAAGTCGTTATAAAATAAGTAAAATTTTTATAGTTAAAGTAAATATTAAAAAATTTCTTGATTTTATTAAAGTAAGGTTTTTATTTTTTAAATATTATAATAATCGCTAACAATTTTTTATCGTAAATAAGGTACCATAATTTTATATTTTTTAAAGCTTTAAAGTAATAAATAATTAAATATTATTTTCCGTTATTTTCTTATTATTTTAGGATTGCTTTTAAGGCTTTATTTAATACGTTAATTTTTAATCGTTTTTTTTTTTGTTATAATTAGGCAATTTTATAATAAAAATATTAGTAACCTAATTTTTAAATGTTTGTATTATTTTTTTAATTTCCTTTAGGAATTCGAATTCTTTTTTAATGTATTTTTTAATAATAAGGTTCGTTAAAGGTTTAACGATTTTTCCGAAATCTTTAATTAAGTTGCATACGTAACTTGTAAATCTTAAAAATTAACGGATATCAGTAACAGTTACTTTGTTAAAAATCGGTTAATTTTTAATTACCTTTATTTTAAAGTCCTAAATTTAAATTTATCCTAAAGTAATAATAAAACTTAGAAAATTTAGCTTTTGGGTATATTATACGTTTTTTTCGGCATTAATTAATAAGTTTGTTTTTTTAAATACCTTTAGTATTTAAACAATATAACTTTTATATTTTTCTAAAATCTTAAAGTAAATAAGGATATCGTTTAAGTAAATAAATATAAATTTATCGAAAAACTTTTATAAAATAATTATTAATATATGTTGGAAATTAATAAGGGCATTAATAAATTCCTAGGGCATTATTTTATATTCGTAAAATTTATAAATTATTTTAAAGGCGGTTTTTTATTTTTCGCCTTTAATTATTTGGATTAAGTAATAACCGTTCGGCAGGTTTAACGTTATAAACTATTTTACTTTATTAATGTTTTTTTTATGGTATTTATAAAAGTAAAAATATATTTATTTTTAATAGTAATATCGTTTAATTGCCGGTAGTCGTAAACTTTTCGCTATTTAAGGTTTCCATTTTTGCTAATTCGGATTTTCCCATTTTTTATTTTTGGTATTATCATAACGGGATAACTTATAGGAAATTTAAATTCCTAAATATATTTACGTTTAAAATTTTTTTATAGGCTTTTCCATAAGGCCTTAACCTTTTTTGGGTTTATGTAATAAATTTAATAAAGTTTTGGATAGTATCTTTCCTTAATAAAAATCCTATAATCTTATTAATTATAATCGGGTAATTCTTTTCGTATTTATTCTTTAAACAGTTTTTTAAACTTTCGATATTTAAAGGGTACTTTAATAATTAAATCCATTATTTTAACTTTTCGGATTAAATAGCAGATTTCTCGGAATTCCTTTTATAAAAAAACTATAAAATAATTCCAAAAAAGTTTCTGGATTTTCCAGTCGATATAAAGGTTGCTGGAACGAAACCACGGTATTCTAAGGATAATGTCGTATCCTGAAATATCGGCTACGTCCAGCTTAATTTTTTTTAAATATCTTTATATTTGTACTAAAAGTTTTTCCATTTCTTTTAGGACTTGTCCGTTTTCGTACTTAAATAAGTTTCCGTTTACAATAAGTAACTTGTACGATTTTAGCTTATACCTTTAAGGAATTCGATATTCCTTTGCAACTGATAATAAAATAAAGTTTTTTTCCGTTTTTAAATTAATTATAACTTTAAATATCTTGTTTTTATATTAAAGAAAAATTTTAATTTAACTGCGTTATCCAGTTTTTGCCTTATATAAGGTTTTATAAGTTAAAGCTTTTCGATACCTTAATTTCGAAAACTTACGTAATTTTTTAATTTGTTAATTTTGTTAGCTAAAAAACGTTTTTATTTTCGGGCCTTCTTAACTGCATATTTCATACATTTATTATCTATATAGATGTACTACTTCCTTTTGCTTATCCGGCAAACTAATTTTAAAACTTTTACCTCCGATATCTAAAAAGGTTCTGGTTTTAGGGGTAAAATTTTTAAAAGGTCGGCTCCCATATCTAAGATCTCGTACATTATGCACAATATAAAGGCGTAGTACAGGCATCCTTAAGCAATGGCCTTTCGGCTTTAGGCTGATTCGGGATAAAGGTAGCAAAATCGGAGGTATTTCGGTTATCTGGAAGTTTTAATATATCTGCATTTATCGTCGGGGTTAATAAGCGTTTCCTTATCCCATCCGGGCCAATAATTATTATTTTCTTTAACGCGGAAATAAGTTAGATAGTTATTATTATAACATGCGGAAAAATAAAGTAGGTCGTAATCGTAAACTGGTTTTAAATCTATAATATCTGGGCGGGTCGATTTTTTAACTTCGGGGGCTTTATTGGGCTTTAAGAACGTTAAATCGTATATCACTGTATTAAGGCATAATTAACCATGTTCATTATGCATTCTGTACCGTTACTTATCCAAATAATAAATGCATCCTAATCCTATAACTATCTTAAAAGTTTTTTATCCGGGATAATATCTGCAAGCTTTAATCGTTCGATTTTAATAAGTCGGGTAACGTTCGTACTCTGGGTCGCCGATTGATTTGTAATATGTAATTGCAATAATGAATTCTTACTAAAAGGAAGTAGAATTAACTTCCTTTTTTTCTTTATTTTCGTTGTTTAATTCTTATTCGGCTATTTTAACCTTTTTTTTGGGTTAAGGAATTCCTTTTTTCCTGGAATCCTTTTTCGCTAAAAAGCGATATTCGTTCTTATAATAGCCTTTTTTGCCATAATTAAAATATTTAACATTTAACTTATTTTTCTTAAGCTTTTTTAAAGCAGTATTTATTTCCTTTTAGGATCTGCCCTTAATTCTATCCTTTTAGGACTTGCTGTTTAAGTTTTGGTTATCTTTTTTTTTATTAGATCTTTTTTTCTTTAAGTACCTTTTAAAGGTACGTCGGTCGGCAATAATGGTTTTATTAATATAATCCTGGAAAAAGCCAATTTTAGGTACTTTATATATCTTATCTTTAACTTATAATTTTAGGCCGTTATAAAAGGGATAAAACAGTACGCTTTTTGGGAAATTGGAAATTAATGTAAAACGATTAAATTTAATCGTATACTTGGCTGTTAACTTTGTTTACTGGAAGAAATGCAACTGTTCGACCGCATACTATTCTTTATCGGAATTTCCAAAAAAAGCTCGTATTTTTTCCTTAAAATATTTATAATTACCGAAAACATAATTAATCAGGTCGAAAAATTAATTAAAGTAATTTATAAGGTAATCGTTTATAATAGGTTCAAACTATAAAAAAACTTTTCTAGCAAACAGCTGAAAAATAACCATCACCTTTTAGTAATCCTCCGTCAGAGAATTCTCGTAAAACGTAAGGTATAATTTGGCCTGGACCAGAAATCTTTCCACGTTTATGGTTCTATTATAAGGTTTTGGAAGGGTTGGTTTGTAGCCCTTTATTTCCGGCATTTCATAATAACTGGAAAGGGGAACAATACCTTCGCAAGTCTTGTTTGCACCAAATAAGGGCAAGGTCGAAAATTTTTGTTATCGGAGAAGTTTAGCATTTTCGTCTTTTAAGGTCTTAACTTCTTTTATAAGGATATTTAACTTTTCGTTAATAGTAAGTTTTTTTTCTTTGCCCTTTTATTTTGCCGGTTGGTTTCTTTCCTTTTCCTCCGCTTTAAATCTATATACCTTTATAATATCTTTTAATAAAGCGGATTATTGCAGAAGTTAAAAGGAAAAAGGTCCTCCTTAAAATCGGCTAAAGAGTAATGCCATATTGTCGATTAAGGAAAGGATTTCTTTAATAAATAATAAATCGTCTAATTTAATTACTAATCTCTCACTAATTAATAACGGTAATCAAGTATGTTATCTATTTTTTAAACGTCATCCTATAATATCGTCTTTACTGCATTCAAGAAAGCTTATACCTAACTAGGCCTTAAATCATTCGTCGGTTATTAATCAAAAAGCTATCAAAATATAACGAACCTATTATACATCCACCTGGAAATATAAGCAATATCCGAAATAAGGTCTTAATTTGCAGGTAACAATAATGCGAGGAATAATTCAATAATCTGTTCGTTAAAAAGGTTTGCAGACTTTTCCCTTAATCGGAAAACGGCGCCTTTAACTAAAGGCTTAGATTAATAATTAAAAAGCGAAAACCTAAGTTGGTGTTATTTACATAAGGATCCGTTCATTATATATCCATCTTTCCATAGTAAGTATGGTGGTAATCTATGTAATCTAAGTAATCTGCCAGATCACTTAAATTAACTAGATCACGTCGAAAGCCAAGTTTGTTCTTGGTCCGAAGGTTAGCCGTATCCGCGCTAACCTCCAAAAACTTGGCTTCTTTCAGACAGGAACCCCTGTTCTTGTAACATACTTTACATCAATATCCTTATTATAAAGTAGGAAATAAAAAAATTTCTTAAATCGATTAACGATTACAAAAATACTATCGTAATATACTCCTATAGCTAAATCTTCTAACAAAGGAAACTTAGTAATAAAGTCGAATATAATCGAATCCCATAATCGCTCGGCAACTAGTAAAGGTTGCAATTTTCCGTAAGGTTTATATCGTCGTACCTTTGCTCTAACGCAAATATCGCATTATCGTATAACCCTCTAAACTATAATTTTTATCTTAAAAAAGTAATATATCCGTTATAAACATTTTAAAGTTTTGTAAATCTCTAAGCATCCATGTACAAGGTATTCGTATATATCCCGTATTAAATCTTCTTATAAATCTTCGGGAACCTATACTTTATCTATTTGGTACTTTGCTAATTAATTAGCATTATATTGTTGGATGCGTTAATATATATCAGCTAGTATTACTCGTATTACAGCAATTCGGCGTTATTTTAAATATCTTTCGGGTATAATATCGAAAATTATTTATTATACCTTAACCTTAAGCTCTTCCAAGTTAGGTCGTTTGCTAAATACGTCTGCTCTGCCATTTTCTAATCCTTTTCGATAAATAATAACGTAATCAAATTCAAAAAAGCCTTCTACGTAACGCAACTATCTTCCGACAAATTTTCGCGTCGTAAAAAATAAATAATATTCTTATAATCCGTATATACCTTAATTTAATACATATTACCTTTAAAATAATGTTTAAATTTCTTAAAGGCGTTAACGATAACTAAAAATTTCTTATCGTAAATAAAATAATTTAATTCGGTTCCATATAACTTATAAAAATAAAACGCAATAAAGTAAAGTTTTCCTTAATTGTTTCGATATTTAACCATAACTTTTAAAGCATAATCCGAAATATTAATTTTTAGTTCGACTGGTCGTTTTAAATTATATATAATCCGTACTGGTTTACTAATAAAGGCGTTTTTGATTTGCTAGAAAGTTATTTCCTTTTTTAAAATCTATTTAAATAATTTATCTTTTTTGGTAAATTCTGTTATTAGCATAACCATTTTGCTAAAATTACGTATAAATCGTCGGTAATAATTAGCGAATCCAAAAAATGTTTATATTTTTTTAACGTTAATAAGTTATACCTGATTATTAATTACTAATAACTTCTTAAAGTTTATGCGAATTTATTTTAACGTAATAATATATTTTAAAAATTCGACTTTTTGCTAATAAAAATGGCTTTTTTCGGTATTAACCAAAAGTTTAACGTTTTGTAACGTTCGTAAAACTTGGTAAATATATTCTTCGTACTTTTCTTCCGTTTTTAAGTAAATAAGAATATCGTCAAGGTAGCAAACAATAAAAATATCCAGGTATTCTTTTAATATATGGTTTATTATTCGTTAAAAGGTTGTTAATACGTTAATTAATCCCATAAAAGTAATTAAGTATTCGTATAAGCCATATTTCGTTCTAAAAGGTATTTTTTATTCGTACCTTTCCTTAATCCGAATTATGTTATAACTATCTCGAAAATCGATAGCTGTAAACCATTTTATTCCGTACAAGCAAATTTTCATTTTAATAATTAATAATAACGGCATTTTATCCTTAACGGTAATATCGTTAAATTGTCGATAATCCATTATTAATCGAAACTTTCCCCCTTTTTTCGGTACGAAAAATATAAAGTATCCGGCTGGTAATTTAAAACGTCGAATCCATCCTTTTCGAAGCTTATTTTCGAGGTAATTACGGAATATATATAATTTTATATAATTCAGGTTATATATCGGATAAAAGGCGGTACTTTTTACCATCTTTAAAAATTATTTCGTAATTTTATTCGCTATACTTTAACAATTTAATATTAAGTTTTTTACTAAATAACTTATCGTACTTATAATATTATAAAAATACTTTAACTATTTATTTTAATAACTTTTCGGGCGGTTATTTTAAATTATTATTTATCTACTTAAATTTTGCTTTAAAGTTAACAATAATACGTCGTATTTTTCGATTATACCCTTTTTCTTTAATATATCGTATATTTTTAAGTAATAAAATTTCTGCCGTTTTTTTATACCTGCATTCGTTTACTTTATCGATCGAATCTTAAAATCTTTTATCGTTTGGTTTATTATTAAAAAATAAATCATAATTTATTTCGTAAATCTTTTAATTAATAACCGGGTTATATTATTCTAACCATAGCAAACCTAGGATTAAATCGAAATCCTTTATAACGATAACGTCGAAATTAATAATTTATCTTTTTCCTTCGATAAAGGTTTTAAAGTAATTAATTTTATATCGGATTTATCTATCGTCGTAGTTAATATTTAACCTTCGGCGTTCTCGATCTCGTAAAGGTATTTTTTATTCTTCCATAATAACTGTAACTCGTTAACTACTTTTAAGGCGATATAATTACCTTTTATTATGCCGTAGTCCACAAATACGGTATATCGCTTATTTTTAATTCGTACTTATACCGTTATAAGTTTTTTTTCGTATTGTTCGTATCGCATTTAAAGCCTTTTTAAAATGTTGCTATCCACTTTTATTTCTGCCAGCCTAGGGCCCCATTATAAGTAGCTTAATTCTTTTAAGTTGTTTCCGAATTATTAAATTCTTTCTCTAAATCTTTTATTCTTATCTTAGATTTATTTCAACTGCTGCTCTTGTCGGCGTAGCGTTACTATCAAATATTCCACTTGGTTCTGGAACGTTTTTTTAGTAATGTATTTTGGCTTTAAAGTTCTCCAGTTCGAAAAAAAGCGAATTTCTTTTTATATAATTAATTGCTTTTCTAAATCCTCCGTAAAAGCTAGCTAAATTTGTAAATCGGTAATTATTTTCTAGCAGTACTTTTTTATTATTTTTTGGATTAATTTTTCCTACGTCTAATAATCGTACTATTCGTAATAGCATTAAGGTTTATATATAAAGCAGTATTTTTTTTCTAGCCAGCTCCTGGTAACTGCCAGCTCGTCGATTTCTTCCATCGTTACGGCTTTTCGTATATAGCAATATTACCTTTAATCCCTAAGATTACTTCCAGTTCGATTTTTAAAATCGAAACCTTATCGCTATATACGCATAATTTATTGCGCGATATATTCTTTCTTATTTTCGTATATTTCGCACTGCGGTCGTCGACAGCTAACCGCGTAAAGCTTTCCGTGCCGATCGGATTTTCCTGGGCATATATTTTCGTTTTATCTTCGATATTCCTTTAACTATACGTTAAGCATTAACTAATTATTTTTCTGCTGCCGTTTTTACTATATACGGGTAAGTGGCTTATCGTCGCTTAGCTCTTTCCATCCTTCGTATTTCTGTAACCATTAAGTAATAATAAATTTAGTAATTTTAACTTTTTTAACCTTTTTAGCTTTTGCTTAAGTTAACTTTTTCGTTTTTCTTATTCCCTATTACACTTTTGGTAAAAGGTTATCGTTATTTTTGGCGCAAATTATATTAATCGCCTTTCGGTCGCTAAGTTTTTTTTTATACTGATTTTTAGGAACTAAAACTTAATATACCTTTTTCTAGCTTTTACACTTTTGCGCAATATATCCGGGCTTACCGTAATTATAACAAATAACGGCCTTCTTATTTTTCGATTAAATAACCCCTAATTCTATAAACCTTAGTTAAATTTCATAAAAGATAAAAAACGTAAAGCGCCTTCGGCCTTAATTAATTTCTTAAAATTTGGACCGTAAGGCGAATTATTTACGTCGTTCTTATCGTCGTTCAAACTATCGATTGTCGATCTTTACAGCCTTAACGATATATTTATCGAATACGTTAAATCGTTCGATTTTAATAATTTCGTCCTTAATATCGTCCTTTAATTCCTTATAAAAGACGTTAATCAAGATATCGTTTTTATCGTTAACTTATCCTACTTTGGATATAAAATTCTTAAACTCGACGGCATACTTAAAAGTTAATCCTTTTTATTTAAGCTATAAAAAGTTTTATATAACCTTTCGTTCCGTATCCGGATTATCGAAATTATTTTTAAGCTTTTATTCGAAATTAACGTAACTTTCGAAAATCTTTTTAATAACCGTTTCCTGGTCGTTTTCTGCATTTTCTAGGTAATTACATAACGTAAATTTAAATTAATTTAAAATGTCCCTTTTTAAGAACTTTGCCATAATAAGGATTTTGTCAGCGTTATTTTCGATCCTTTTTAATCGTAAATATACTTTAACTTAAGTTAAAAAACTTTAAACGTTTCTTATATTATCGTAAAGTTCGGGTTTTTTAATTTTAAATTTTGGAATAACGGCTATTAATACCGAATCGATTAAGGCGGCAGCTTAAATAGTAAGCTGTTAAATATAAACCTTAAACTATTAAACGCGTTTTTGTAATTATTAAGTAAGGGTAAAAACGGTAACTTTGGCGTTAATCGATATTTTAATAATGTTAAATATTGCTTAAAGTTTAACGGTATTATTAAATAAAAGTTTATAACGTATAAAAGTTATAAATTTAATTAATTATTAAACCTAATTATACGGTTTATATTAATAATAATATCGTAAAAATTTAAGTAATAAAGCGATAATTATATTTAATAATAACAGATATAAATTTAAATAACCAAGTTATAATTATAAGCTGGTATTATTTAGGTTATAGGAAATAACGAACGTATATATATTTTTATTAGTTCGACCGGTTCGAACCGGTTCGATCCTTTTTTTGGTGGTCGAACTTTTTCGAATTTATCGAGCCGTTCCCTTGGCTTGACTGGCTCGAAATACTGACGCCAATCAAACGCCGCGAGCCCGTCGAGCCAGTCACGTGACCCTGGAGCCACATCGGAGATGCCTTCCACAACCTCCGACCGTCTGTCAATCGAGCCAAGGCCTTTGGCCATAACACACCGCACGCGCCGTACATTGGCGTATACTCATAGCGTTGGCAGCGTCCATGGGTTGGCATATATAACAGATCGACTTTATCGCTGCATACCTCGGCGGCGATCTAGAAAAGGAGATATTTATAAAACGTTTCCCCATGCTGCAGGAATACTTCGATACCCATCCAGATAAAAGACAACGCTTTGATTTTACCCCAGAAAAGATCATCCAGCTAATAAACCCTCTTTACGGGCTGAAGCAGGCCGGTACCGCATGGCAAAAGAAGGTCCGAACGATACTCGTCAAATACGACTTCAAATCGTTAACTTCTGATGACGCGATATACATCAACCCGAAAACCAGAGATATCATTGCTTTACACGTCGATAACTTCCTACTCTTCAGCCCTACTACGGGCCGCTTACGATATATAGCAGACGCTATCGCCAGCAACGTCCCCATAAACGATTTGGGAGCTGCAGACTGGTACCTCGGGGTACGGATTATTCGATCGTCCGAGATAGACGACGTCCGCCTCGACCAAGAACAATATATTAACAGGGCACTGGCGAACCTAGGAATGGACAATATACGGTCAGAACCGACCCCCTTTGTCAAAGAGCACCTAAACCATGCCATTCGTTTCGAAAATACGGCTGACAAACAGGATATCTACGATTACGCAAGCCTCATTAGCAAGTTTAACTTCTCCAGTTGCATAACGAAACCTGATACAGCGTTTGCGACGTTTACATAGGCACGATTCATAAACAATCCGTTTCCGAAGCATCGCAAATACATCAAACGCCTCCCTAGGTACCTGAAGGGCACCTCGAAGCTGTCGATTCGATATCGAAAGCTGGACGAATCGCACCCCCATTTTGTATACAACAAGTTGGGGCTATTTATGGCGGTCGATACGAGCTTTGCAGACGACCTTAACACAGCTAAGTCCACCACTAGTTACGTTTTATTCATGGCTGGAGCCTCGGTTGCGTAGGCGTCGAAGTGGCAACAAATTGTCACAAGGTGCACCTCAGAAGCTGAATACGTAGCACTAGGTGCAGCAGCTACCGAAGCAGCTGGCGTACGCGTTTTCCTCGAAAAGCTTGGGCTTATGCCCGCAAGCCCTATCACTATTTTTGAAGATAATAACGGTACGAAGAAGTGGGCTAAAGAAAGTGCCATGATACGGAAGAAACGCTATATACGCGTCGAACACCACTACATTCGCCAGGAAGTTCAGGAAGGCCGAATACAGGTTAAGTATGTAAAAAGCGCAGAAAATCCTGCCGACGGTTTTACCAAGCCTTTGGACAAAACGGCATACGAAAGATTCATCACCAATTTAGGTTTCGAAAGCCTCTAAAGGTACTTGCAAAAGGGTAGCTCTAATTGGCAAAAGAATGGTTCCGCTGGACTCCCTTTGTACGGGAAGAGGGTCGTTCCCTGCTGAAACCTGTTTTTCGTTGCGAACAACGACAACCGCGGCATTTTTTTTACGACTACCCGAAGGCATCCGCCCACCTGTCAGTTTCAGGGCTTTAACCTCCCATAAATTCCCCTAGAGTTTGGTTCCGAATGAGGGCCCGGCGACCCGGTTAATCGAATATAGCTTACAGCTAGCAGGAATCCCCGAGCCCGCCGGATCGATGCCCCTACTCTTTAGCCTTTTGCAAGGAAGGACCTAAAAAGCAGTAACTTCAATCACTTACTGGTATTGCTTGTAATAAACGGACTACTTATTTGGAATCATAAGACCTTTACGGAGCAGGCTGGCACGATACACCTATTTTCACATACTCACGGCCAATCGGCTCCGGAGCGCTCGGAAAAAGTGGGTCCCGCGATCCGCGGTAATTGTAACGGAACGGTAATGTGAGGAGAACGGGCACGTGGTGCAGTGGTTTGGCACAACGCACGGCCCACCTGTTAACTCGAGGGCCAGGGTTCAATCCCGCGTTGCAGCAACAAATTGTTTTTCATCAATTTCCTTGCGTTTTCCATCAATTTTCATCACCTTCACCACAGAATTGCACACAGGAGTCAGGGTTCGATTCCCAGAACGTATCAGATAAGTAGTTTTTCCTAAAGTTTTAAAGTGCAGTACAACGCAAAAGGGCGTATTGGCATATGGTGCGTTGCCATGCACCTGATTGGTTGGCCCGTGCAACACTAACCCTAACGCGTCGCACTAGGGCCACACGCGCCCCACCTGTAGTTAGTATATTTTAGATACACCACGGGGATCAATCTGATCCATCCTAACACAAGTTAGTAATACACACATCATCACACCAATAACAGTCAGATAAGCTCCGCGTATCTTCACACGTCATTTGTTATTATAGCCGGAAAAAATTATCTTAAGTCCTGGTACCGTAACAATTTATTGCTAGCGACCGATTAAAAGATCGCATTAAGTAATAATGGCAAGATAACAAATAAATTAAGTTTCGAATAGATCCAGCATTTTAACAAACATATTCGGACGTATACGAAAGGTTCGAAACGTCTCCTTATCCTCGACGGCTATGAAAGCCACCATTCGACAAAATTCGAAAAATACTGCGCCAACAATAACATTATTACGCTTTGTATACTTGCGTATTCTTCGTATCGGCTTTAACCTTTTAATATATTTTGTTTTTCTATTTTGGAACGCGTTTATTCGCGTTATATCGAAAACTTAATACGACGATATTATACTTATATTGCCAAAGAAAATTTCTTCACCGGCTTTTACGACGCGTTCCAAGCTGCCATAACGTCCGATAACATCAAATCTGGATTCGCGAAAGCTGGTCTTGTTCTATTCGATCCTAATAACGTTATTTCCGAATTGAAGGTTCCTTTAATTGTACCTACGCCGACTGTCTCCCCGTTAACCTCCGGCGGTTCCATTTTACCCCCCGCGAAAACCCTTAAAAAGATCCGCGAAGCAATAAGATAAGGACGATATTTGGAAAAAAAGATTAGAAATTATCAGGGTAGCTCGCCAACAAAAATATTTCAGTCGGCTGATTTTGTAACAAAAGGTTATATGTGGTTATTGCATAAAGCTGCTTTTTCTCGGGAAGAAAATATCCAATTACGCGAAACAAATTATACCTTAATGTTATGACCAAACAAGCTTGGCCTATTAGCAGAAAGTCGGAGGTTATGTGGATTACCTCCGATGCAAAACCTTAGGTTACGTAACGTGGATCCGAATGAATTTACGGACCCCAAACAGATCAGTGTGGTATAGATCCGAATGGATTCTCGGATCTAAAGGGATTTCGTTTAGGATATATACGTTTATTATTCCCATAATTTAAGATAGTACCAGCTTGCAATAATAATTGGTTACCCAGATTTACATCTATTATTACCAAACGTAATTATCGCTTTATTGCTTAAATTCTTACGATACCACTGTCAACATAAACCGTACGATTAGGTTTAATAGTTGGTTAAGCCTATAGTCGTCATACGTTGCAAGCTTTTGTTTAGTAATACTGTTAGATTTTAAATAATATTTAACACTGTCAGAATGTCGACCAGCACCGAAGTTACCGTTCCTACCCTAGCCCAGCAGCTGTAAGAACGCGTCCAGCAGCTTAAGGCATATATTTAGCAGCTTATTACCCAGGCTACCGCCGCCCCAGTCGATTCGGTATTAGCAACCGTTACTCCAAAACTTAAAGTTAAGAAATCCGAACTTTATAATAATACAAAAAGCGTTTAAGGTTTTTTAACCCAAGCCAGAGTATATCTACGATTAGAAAGGATCGAAGGTGACGCCGACAGAATCCTTATCGTAGTAAGGTTCCTTAAAGGGGATGTTTTGAATTAGTTCGAGCTTACGTTACGCGATTACCTGGAGAATGCAGAAAATAACTAAAAAACGGTTACTAAAAAGATTTTCGAAAGTTACATCAATTTCGAATAAAAGCTTAAGGACAATTTCGACAACCCGGACGCAAAACGAAAGGTTATATAAAACCTTTTACAGCTTAAACAAAAAATACTAGTTTTTAAATATGTCATCGAATTTAGAAACCTTATATCTAAAGCAGGATGGGTCGACGACGAAGACGATACCCTGATCGACGTCTTCTATAAAGGACTAAAAAAACGATGTTAAGAACAAAATTATCAAAATCGAACGACCTAGCGCATTTAACAAATACATCGCTGAAGCTGTAAAGATCGACAATCGACAATTTGAACGACTACAAAAACGACGTAAGCAGTTCGCCCTACGGTTTAAATTCCAAGGAATTAACCCGGGTCGAAGGCGTTTTACGCTTTTTACCTTTTATGAAACTTAATTAAAACTTATAAAATTAAGGGTTATTTAATCGAAAGATAAAAAGTTCGTTACCTGCTATAACTGCGGTAAGCCCGGACATATTACGCGAAAATATAAAAGCCCGAAAAAGGTATATTAAGTTCTAATTTTTGAAAATTAATATAAGAAAAAACCTGGCGATAAAAAAACGATTAATATAATCCGCG
Organism: Monosporascus sp. mg162; assembly: GCA_004155945.1. Lineage (NCBI taxonomy): Eukaryota > Fungi > Ascomycota > Sordariomycetes > Xylariales > Monosporascus > Monosporascus sp. mg162. Next base: position 173,850 of record QJNY01000070.1, read on the forward strand.
CTAAAAATAACGATAACCCTTTACCAAAAGTGCGACAGGGAATAAGAAAAGCGAAAAATCTAGCTTAAGCAGAAGTTAAAAAGGCTAAAAAGGCTAAATTTACTGGATTTACTTGTTACAAGAACAGGGGTTCTTGTCTGAAAGAGGCCAAGTCCTTGGAGGTTAGCGCGGATGCGGCTGAACCTCGGACTAAAAGGAGGCTTAGCTTTCGAGGTGATCTAGTTGATTTAAGTGATCTGCTAAATTACTTAAATTACATAAATCTGCGATATATTTACTATAAAACGTTAGATATATAATGGATAAACTTTTATATAAATAGCACTTACTTAGTTTCGTTTTTTAGCTATTAATTTAAGCTTTTAATTAAAAGTACCGTTTTCCGATTAAAGGAAAAATCCGCAAACCTTTTTAACGAACAAACTACTAAATCATTTTTCGCATTATTGTTACCTGCAAATTAAGACCTTATTTCGGATACTATTTATACTTCCAGGTAAATATATAATAAGTTCGTTATATTTTGATAATTTTTTAATTAATAGCCGACGAATAATTTAAGGCCTAATTAGGTATAAGCTTTTCTGAACGTAATAAAGACGATATTATAAAACGACATTTAAAAGATAAATAGTATATTCGATTACCGTTATTAGTTAGTAAAAGATTAATAACCAAATTAAACGATTTATTACCTATTAAAGAAATTTTCTCTTTAATCGACAACATGGCACTACCTTTTACCCGATCTTAAAAAGAACCTTTTTCCTAACCTTAGCAATAGTTCCTTCCAGTAAAGGAAATTATTGAAGTCCAGGATTTAAAAGCTGAAAAAAAACAGCCAAAAGAACAGAAAAGCAAAGAGGAAGAACCTACCGTCGACGAAAAACTGGACATCTTGGCAACAGAACTTTATGCATTACGGCAAGAAAATGCTAGGCTTGCCCGATAGTTGCGAACTAAGGAAAGAATTTCGATACTTCCCTTATTTGGTGCAAACCAGACCCGCAAAGACATAATTTCCTTTCCCAGTTATTATGGAATGCCGGAAGTTAAAGGTTATAAGCTAACTTTTCCGAAGCCCTACGATGGAACCACGGATGTAAAAGGATTCCTGGTCCAGGCCAGACTTCACCTTAAGTTTTACGAGAATTTTCTAACGGAGGATTACCAGAAGGTAATGGCCATTTTTTAGCTGCTTGCTGGAAAAGTTCTTTTATGGTTTGAACCCATTATAAACGATTACCTTATGAATTACCTGTTACAAGAACAGGGGTTCTTGTCTGAAAGAGGCCAAGTTCTTGGAGGTTAACGCGGATGCGGCTGAACCTCGAACCAAAAGGAAGTTTAGCTTTCGAAATGATTTAGTTGATTTAAGTAATTTGCTAAATTACTTAAATTATATAAATCCGCGACATATTTATTATGAAAGGTTGGATATATAATAGATAAACTTTTATGTAAATAGCATTTACTTAATTTCGTTTTTTAGCTATCAATTTAAGCCTTTAATTAAAGGTACCGTTTTCCGATTAAAAGAAAAGTTTGCAAACTTTTTTAACAAATAAATTACTAAATCATTTTTCGTATTATTATTATTTATAAATTAAAACCTTATTTCGGATATTGCTTATACTTTCAGGTAAATATATAACAGGTTTGTTATATTTTAATAGCTTTTTAATTAATAACCGACGAATAATTTAAGGTTTAATTAGGTATAAATTTTCCTAAATATAATAAAAACGATATTATAGGACGACGTTTAAAAAATAAATAACATATTCGATTACCGTTATTAATTAATAAAGGATTAATAACCAGATTAAACGATTTACTACTTATTGAAAAAATTTTTTCTTTAATCGACAATATGGCATTATTTTCCACCCGATTTTAAGGAGGACCTTTTTCCTAACCCCAGCAATAATTTCTTTTAGTAAAGGAAATTATTAAAATCCAGGATTTAAAAGTTAAAAAAAAAAACAGTTAAAAAAATAAAAAGATAAAAAGGAAAAGCCTACCGTCGACGAAAAACTAAACATCTTGGTAACAAAATTTCATGCATTACGGCAAGAAAATGCCAGGTTTGCCCGATAGTTACAAACTAAGGAGAAAATTTCGATATTTCTCTTATTTAGTACAAACCAAACCCGCGAAAATATAATTCCCTTTTCTAGTTATTATGGAATACCGGAAATTAAAGGCTATAAGTTAATTCCTTCGAAGCTTTACGATGGAACTACGGATATAAAAGGATTCCTAATTTAGGCCAGATTTTATCTTAAGTTTTACGAGAATTTTTTAACGGAAAATTACCAAAAGGTAATAATTATCTTTTAGCTGCTTGTTAAAAAAGTTTTTTTATAGTTTGAACCCATTATAAACGATTACTTTATAAATTACTTTAATTAATCTTTCGACCTAACTAATTATGTTTTCGGCAATTATGAACACTTTAAGGAAAAAATGCGAACTTTATTTGGAAATTCCGATAAAGAATAATATGCGATCGAACAGTTACATTTCCTTTAATAAATTAAGTTAATAGCCGAATATACAATTAAATTTAATCGCTTTACGTTAATCTTTAATCTTTTAAAAAATGCATTATTTTATCTCTTTTATAACGGCCTGAAATTATAAATTAAAGATAAAATATATAAAGTACCTAAAATAAGCCTTTTCTAGGATTATATTAACAAAATTATTATTACCGATCGACGTACTTTTAAAAGGTACTTGGAAAAAAAAAGATTTGATAAAAAAAAAGATAATTAAAGCTTAAATAGCAAGTTTTAAAGGGATAAAATTAAAGGTAAATCTTAAAAGGAAGCAAATATTGTTTTAAAAAAGCTTAAAAAAATAAGTTAAATGTTAAATATTTTAACTATAGCAAAAAAAGTTATTATAAAAGCGAATGTTACTTTCCTGTAAAAAGGAACTTTAGGAAAAAAAGGATTTTTTAACTTTAAAAAAAGGTTAAAATAATTAAATATAAATTAAATAGCGAAAGCGAAAAAAAAAAGGAAATTAGTTTTATTTCCTTTCAGCAAGAATTTATTATTATAATGATATACTATAAACAAAATGGTAATTTAAAATACGAACGTTGCTTAATTTATTAAAATCGAACGATTAAAGCTTATAAATATTATCCCGGATAAAAAACTTTTAAAATAATTATAAAATTAAAATATATTTATTATTTAAATAAATAACGGTATAAAATATACGACGAACGTAACCAGTTGCGTTTTAAAACAATAATATATAACTTAATATCTTTAAAGCTTAATAAGACTTTTAAAGTTAAGAAATTAATTTACCTAATTTACGATTACGATTTATTCCATTTTTTTGCATATTACGATAATAATTATTTAACTTATTTTTGCATTAAAGAAAATAATAATTATTAATCCGGATAAAATAAGGAGATATTTACCGAACCCGACGATGAATGCAGATATATTGAAACTTCCAGATAGCCGGAATACCCCCGATTTTGTTACTTTTACCCCGAATTAATCCAAAGCCAAAGAGCTATTGCTTAAGAATATTTATATTACGCCTTTATATTGTATGTAATGTACGAAATCTTGGATATAGAAATTAACCTTTTAAAAATTTTACCTTTAAAACCAGAATTTTTTTAAATATCGGAAGTAAAAGTTTTAAAATTAATTTGCTAAATTGGCAAACGAAAATGGTTTACTTATATAGACGATAAGTATTCCAAATACATAGTTAAAAAAGCCCGAAAATAAAAACGCTTTTTAATTAACAAAATTAACAAGTTAAAAAATTATGCAAGTTTTCGAAATTAAGGTAATAAAAAGCTTTAATTTACAAAACCTTATATAAGGCAAAAATTAAATAACGTAATTAAATTAAGATTCCTTTTTAATATAAAAACAAAACGTTTAAAGTTATAATTAACTTAAGAGTAAAAAGAAATTTTATTTTATTATTAATTGCAGAAAAATATCAAATTCTTTGGAAATATAAGTTAAAATTATATAAATTATTTATAATTAACGGAAACTTATTTAAGTATGAAAATGGACGAATTTTTAAGGAAACGGAAAAACTTTTAATGCAAATTTAGGGATATTTAGAAAAAATCAAATTAAATGTAGCCGATATTTTAGGATACGATATTATTTTTAAAATGCCGTAGTTTCGTTTTAGCAACCTTTATATCGATTGGAAAATCCAGAAATTTTCTTAAAATTATCTTACAGTTTCTTTAAAGGAAAAATTCCGAAAAATTTATTATTTAATCCGAGAAACCAAAGTAATAAACCTAACTGCTAAAATATTCCCTAAGTATTAAAGATTTAAAAAATTATTTAAAAAACGAATACGAAAAAAATTACCCGATTATAATTAATAGGATTATAAAATCTTTATTAAGGAAGGATACCATCCGAAATTCCATTAAATTTACTATATAAACCTTAAAAAAGTTAAGGCTTTATAAAAAAGCTTATAACGAAATTTCGAACGTAAATATATTTAGGAATTTAAATTTTCCGTAAAATATCCCGTTATAATAATACTAAAAATAAAGGATAAAAAAATCCGAATTAATAAAAATAAAAACTTTATATACCGAAAAATTTACGATTATCGACAGTTAAACGATATTACTATTAAAAATAAATATCTTTTTACCTTTATGGATATTATAAAAAAAATTATTAATAAAGTTAAATAATTTACGGCGTTAAATTTACCGGATAGTTATTACTTAATTCGAATAACTAAAGGCGAAAAATGGAAAACCGCCTTTAAAATAATTTACGGACTTTACGAATATAAGGTAATATCTTAAGGATTTATTAATGCTCCCGCCAGTTTTTAATATATGTTAATAACGGTTTTACGAAAGTTTTTTAACAAATTTATATTCGTTTATTTGGACGATATTTTTATTTATTTCGAAACCTTAGAAAAATATAAGAAATATGTTACTTAAATACTAAAAACATTCGAAAAAACAAACTTATTGGTTAATGCCGAAAAAAGCGTATAACATACTTAAAAATTAAACTTTTTAAACTTTATTATTACCTTAAGATAAATTTAAATCCAAAACTTTAAAATAAAGGCAATTAAAAATTGGCCGATTTCCAATAAAGCAACCGTTACCGATATCCGTTAATTTTTGGAATTTACGGATTACGTACGTAGCTTAATTAAAGATTTCGGAAAAATCGCCAAACTTTTAACGAACTTTATAATTAAAAAATATATTAAAAAAAAGTTCGAATTTCTTAAAGAAATTAAGGAAGTAATATAAACATTTAAAAATTAAATTATTAACGCTTCCGTTATAAAATTGCTTAATTATAATAAAAAGAAACGATTAAAAATTAACGCATTAAATAAAACCTTAAAAGCAATTTTAAAATAATAAAAAAACGGCAGAAAATAACATTTAGTAACTTATTACTTTAAAGCTTTAAAAGATACAAAATTGCGATACTTTATTTACAACAAAAAGTTGTTAATAATTATTATAATATTTAAAAAATAGGAATTTTATTTTAATAAAATTAAAAAACTTTTTAATATTTACTTTAATTACAAAAATTTTACTTATTTTATAACGACTTAAAACCTTAATAAACGATACGAAAATTGGATAATTTTCTTATTTAAGTTTAATTTTAAAATTTATTATATTAAAAGTAAAAAAAATATCTAGGCGGATATTTTAAGCCGAAAAGGAAATTACGATATTAAGGTTTCCAAACGACGAATGTAAATGTTATAACTTATAGAAAAAGGTACCTTATAATTATATAAAATACTGAAAAAACTTATTTCCGGATTTTTGGCCCAGTTTAAAAATTTTTATAATTTTGATAAGCAGAAAAAGGTTAAATAATTAAAAAAATATTCCAAAGATTAACTGTTATATTACGAAAAGATTTACGTTTTATAAAAACGATAAAAATAATTTGTTAAAGAATTTTACGAAAATCTGTTATATAAATATTAAGGGATTTTTAAAATAACTAAACGATTTTAAGAAAAATACGATTTTTTAGAATTTAAAAAAACCGTTAAGTAAGTAATTAAAAACTGTAACATTTGTAATAAAGTTAAAACGGTTCGTTACAAACCGTATAAACTGTTATAATTTACCGAGATTTTAAATAAAGCGTAAAATATTATAATTTAGGATTTTATTACCGGCTTACTTTTATCCAAAAACCCCGTTACCGGAATTTAGTATGACGGAATATGGGTAATCGTCGACAGATTCACCAAATATAAGTATTTTTTACCCTTTAAAAAAAGTACGACAGTAAGGTAATTAGCTTACGTATTTATAAAATATTACCTTAATAAATATAAAATTCTAAAAAAGATTATTTTAAATAAAAATAAGTTATTTACTTTTAAATTTGGCATTAACTTTTTTAAGTAAGTTAACGTTAAATTTAAATTTTTTATAACATATTATCTTTAAACCGACGGATAAACAAAACGATTAAACCAAATTTTAAAGTAATATTTAAAAAATTACGTTAATTATTAGCAAGATAATTAAGTAAAATTGCTTTTATTAATATAAGTAACTTATAATATATTTATTAACGAAAATATAAGCATTTTTTTTTTATATAGCCGTATATAAACAAAATATAAAAATTTAACGATTAAAGTAATTATTTAATAAAGCTCCGAAAATAATCTTAATAATTTTTAAAGCAAAAACGATAATATTTAAAATCAAAATTATTTAAGTTCGTTTTAAAATTAAATTACAGTTTTTTTAATAACGGATAACTTAATATTATAACAGAAAAAGAATTAAAGGATTAATTTTATCGAAAAGAAATAAGGTTTATTTATTATGCCAAAAACAAAACGTAACCTTAAATATTTTATAAATCAAAATTAAAAAACCTAGTAACAAACTTAATTTTAAAAAATTCGGTCCGTTTAAAATTAACGAAATTATTTCCAAAACTAATTATCGGCTGTTATTACTTAAAACAATAAAGATATATCTTATTTTCCATATTTCCTTATTAAAACCAACATTTAATAACGTTTTACTGGAGATAAACTTAAAAATCGAGAAAAATACCGATAAGTACGAAATCGAAAAAATACTGGATTTAAGAATAATTAACGATAAAATCCAGTACTTAATTAAGTAAAAGGATTACTTACTTAAAGATAATATTTGAAAATCCTTTAAGCACTTAACGAATATAAAGGACTTAATTAAAACGTTTTACCGCCAAAGTCCTAACCGACCGTTTCCAACGTAGCTAAGATTGCAGGCGATAACGGCCCGACCCTTAGATCCAAACTTTCGGCGTTCCAGTCGAAAAAGGCGGACGCCTTTATATTGGCGTTAATTTTAAAAGTAAGCCGCGTTTGCTTTTTTTCCATACGACGTTACTTCTTTTCCAGTTTTTTTTGTTTTTTTAATTAATTCAACTTATAACCTTTTTTTAAAATAACGAAAGCCTTCCTTTTTAAAACGTTTTACTGGAAACGTAAACGTTTTAATCGACCAAAAAACTTTATTAATTTATTTTTTACTTTACGTTGTTCCTTTTGCAACCGTTTTCGTTTTTCCTTAATTTTTACTAAAAAATTTATTTCCAGTACGTTACAGGCCGGACGCTGACGACGGGTATAATAACTATAACTTGGAAAGTTAATTATAAAAAAGCAATCGGTTTTCCCGAAACGAATATAGTTTGAACAAAGGTTAACTTTGGAGCCGAATTTTTTAATATGGTCCGCGCGGTTGTTACGCGTTTCGCGTTAGTTAAATCGAAGTTTTTTTTTTCCTTTTTCCTTTTAAATACGGCCTGTTATAATAAAATTAGCTAAGAAATCCCTGCACTTTTTCCAATTACCAAAGGGGTTATTTACGGTTTTTATCTTTAAGATAAAAATCTTTAAAAAGGGGAAATGGTGTTATAAAAATAAGGGTTTTTATCTGAAAAAGGCCAAGTTTTTGGAAATTAATGCGGATGCGGCTAAACCTCGGACCAAAAAAAGGCTTGGCCTTTGAAGTAATTTAGTTAATTTAAGTAATTTGCCAAATTACTTAAATTATATAAATCCGCGACATATTTATTATAAAAGGTTGGATATATAATGGATAAATTTTCATATAAATAGCACCTATTTAGTTTTGCTCTTTAGCTATTAATTTAAGCCTTCAGTTAGAGGTACCGTTTTCCGATTAAGGGAAAAGTCCGTAAACCTCTTTAACGAACAAACTACTAAATTATTTCTCGCATTATTGTTACCTGCAAAGCAAGACCCCATTTCGGATACTGCTTATACCTCCAGGTGGATGTATGACAGGTTCGTTACATTACTGTTACCTAATGGTTATAAAAGTATAGGGGATGGAAAAAGCTAAGCGACGATAAGCTACTTACCCGTGTATAAACAAAAATGGCAGCAGAAAAACAACTAATTAATGCTTGACGTATAGCTAAAAGAATACCGAAAATGGGATGAAAATCTATGCCTAAAAGAACCCGATCGGTACGGAAAGCTTTACGTAGTTAGCTGTCGACGACCGCAGTACGAGGTATACGAGGACGAAAAAGAATATATTGCGCAACGAATTATGCGTATGTAGCGATAGGGCTTTGATTTCAAGAATCGAACTGGAAGTGATCTTAAGAATTAAAGGTGGTATCGCTATATACGAGAAGCCGTAACGATGGAAGAGATCGACGAGTTGGCAGTTATTAAGAGTTGGTTAAAAGGTAAATTTTGCTCTGTATATGAACTTTAGTGCTATTACGAATAGTACGATTACTAAACGCAGGAAGAATTAATTTAAAGAATAATGGAAAAGCATTATTAGAAAATGATTACCGATTTACGGATTTAGCTAGCCTTTACGGAGGACTTAAAAGAGCGATCGGCTATATAGGAAAAGATTCGTTTCTTTTCGAGTTAAAACTGGAAAATTTTAAAGCTAAAATATATTACTAGAGAAACGTTCCAGAACTAAGTGGAATATTTGATAGTAACGCTACGCCGACAAGAACAGTAGTTAAAATGGATTTAAGACGAGAACAAAAAACTTAGAAAGAAAATCTAACAATTCGAAAATAGCTTAAAAAACTTAAGCTATTTGTAATAAGGCCCTAGATTAATAGAAAAGATTAAGGTAGATAATAACATTTTAAGAAAGCTTTAAATGCGATGCGAATAGTACGAAAGAAATCTATAACGGTATAAGTACGAATTAAAAATAAGCGATATACCGTATTTGTAGACTGCGGAATAATAAAAGGTAATTATATCGCCTTAAAAGTAATTAACGAGCTATAGTTATTATGGAAAAATAAAGAACATTTTTACGAGGTCGAAAACGCCGAAGGTTAAACATTTAACTACGACGATGGATAAGTTCGTTATAAAATTAATTACTTTAAGACCTTTGTTGAAGGAAAAAGATAAGTTATTAATTTCGACGTTATCGCCATCGAGGATTTCGATTTAATTTTAGGTTTGCCATGGTTGGAATAGTATAACCCGGCCATTAATTAGAAAACTTGCGAGATGGATTACGATCTATTTTTTAACGATAAGCTAGACGACGAAAGATTTTAATATTTGATCGATAAGGTAGACGAATATAGGTATAAGAAAACTGCAGAAACCTTATTATCAAAAGCAATACGGTATATCTAAAAGAAAGGGCATAACCGAAGAATACGACGTATTATCGCCAACTTTAAAGTAAAATTCAGGTAGATAAATAACGATTTAAAACGACTGCCCGAAAAGCTACTAAATTAAATAATTAAGGTATTTTTACAATACCATAAATACGATAAGTTATTTGGTAAAAAGCTTGATACCAAATTGTTAGAAAATAGCGAATAGAATTACGAAATAGTTTTTAAAGATGGTAAAAGTACCGCCTTTTATCCGATTTATAACTTAAATTACGCAGAATTGCATACGTTACGCAATTACCTTAAAGATAGGTTTCGAAAAGGATGGATTCGACGTTCTAAATTACCAGCCGGATATCTTATATTTTTCATACCGAAAAAAGAAGGAAAGCTTCGATTAATAATGGATTATCGATAACTTAATAACATTACCGTCAAGGACAGAACGCCGTTATTATTAATTATTAAAATAAAAGACCGCTTGCAAAAAGCAAAATGGTTTACAGTTATCGATTTTCGAGATAGTTATAATATAATTCGGATTAAGAAGGGATACGAATAGAAAATAACCTTTAGGACGAAATATAGCTTATTCGAATACCTAATTACCTTTATAATATTTATTAACGTATAAATAACCTTTTAACGAATGATAAATTATGTATTAAGAAAATACCTGGATATTTTTATTTTTTGCTACCTCGACGACATTCTTATTTACTTAAAAACGGAAAAAAAAGTACGAAAAATGCGTTTTTCAAGTTCTACAAGTGTTACAGAACGCCAAATTTTTAGTTAATATTAAGAAAAACTATTTTCATAAACAAAAAGTTGAATTTCTAAAACATATTATTACGTCGAAACAAATTTGCATAAACCTTAAAAAGCTATTAAAAGTTAAGGATTAGGCATAACTTACTAACGTTAAGGAGATATAAGTATTCTTGGATTCGCTAATTATGCTATTAACGGAATTTACCAAAAAAGAAAAACCATTTAAATGGATTCCAAAGGAAGAAATAGCTTTCCAGCAAATCAAAAACGCCTTTACCAGTAAACCAATATTAATTATGTACGACCTAAAGCAACAAGTTAAGCTAAAAACCGATATTTTGAATTACGCCTTAAAAGCTATAGTTAAATATCGAAACGATTAAGAAAAACTTTACCCAATTACATTTTATTTTTATAAGTTACATAAAGCCGAATTAAATTACCCCATTTACGATAAGGAGTTCTTAGCTATCGTTAACGTTTTTAAGGAATTTAGGCATTACCTGAAAGATAATATGTATTAAATTAAGGTATATACGGTTTTATAAGAACATTACCTACTTTTCTAGGATACGATAACTTGTTGGAAAATAATTGCGCTACGTAAAAACCCTTTTTGAATTCGATGACGTTATTATTTATCGAAAAGGATTAAGAAATGGCAAAGCAAACGTATTTAGCAAACGACCTAACTTAAAAGAATCTAAAGTTAAAGTATAATAAATAATCTTCGATATTATACCCGAAAAATACCTAAAACAGCGACGAATTGTTACGATATAAGCGATACTAGCTGATATATATTAACGCATCCAATAATATAATACAAATTAACCAGCAAAATACTAAACAGATAAAATATAAATGCCGGAAAACCTATAAAAGAATTTGATACGGGATATATACGAACATCTGGTATATGGATACCTAAAGATCCACAAAATCTTAAAACGTTTATAACGGACATATTACTTTCTTCAAATGAAAATTATAGTATAAAAAGTTATACGGCAATGCGATATTTGCGTCAGGGCAAAGGTATAACGACATAAGCCTTACGGAAAATTATAACCCTTACCAGTCGTTAAGCGATTATAAGATTCGATTATATTTAACTTTATTACTAAGCTTCCTTTATTAAAAGATCCAGTTATAAAAGTACATTACGATAGCATTTTCGTAATCGTTGATCGATTTACGAAATCTTTTTATTTTTTGCCTTATAATAAGAATACAGATACAGAATAACTTGTATATATTTTTCTTAAATATATTTTAAGTACTTACGGACTTTTAACGGAAATTGTTGCGGATAAAAGTATTACTTTTGTTTCGAAATTTTGGCAAGAATTAATAGTTTAACTTAGATTAAATTATAAATTATCCAGCGTATTTAGATTAAATAGACGGATAGATAAAAAGAATTAACTAAACGTTAGAAACTTATTTACGATATTATATTAATTACGAATAAAATAATTATGTCGAAAAGTTATTAGTTGTATAGTTAGCTTATAATATTAGTTATTACGAAACTATTAAAACGACGTTAGTAACTGTTAATTTTGGTTTTATATTTAAAGTTTACCGAAATTGTTATAAAGATGGACCAGTTAACGTTAAAGTAATTTTTACGTTAAAATAATTAAAACACTTGTACGCAGAAATGAAATTAAAGCTTAAATTCGTACGCGATTAAATAAGTAAATATTATAACTAAAAACGGTTAAAGGAATTAACTTTTTCGGAAAGGGAGATGGTTTACTTAGTTACTAAAAATATTTAAATTAAAAGATTAAATAAAAAACTCGATTTCAAATATATTGGTTCATACAAGGTCGCCAAAGAAGTTCAGAAAATAATTATGAATTGGAGCTACCGCCGAAGGTTAAGCTTTATTCAGTTTTTCATGTTTCCTTAACGTCATACAAAAGCACCCTGGATGTACAAGCACCCTGGATGAATTTTGGCACTTCGCAACAACAAATTCAAACAACTTAATAACAACATATCGCATTGATTCAAATCAATCGGATTCTTCTTGGCTAGATGTATCTACAACTTCTTTATAAGTACGCGCATTATGTCCGGGCTTGCCGCAGACGCCGCACTTCCGTTCCTTGGTCTTAACCCTTTTGCGACGACCCCCTCCAGCTGCTGTTAGCTGCATTTTTTTTATTACCCTTTTCTTTTTGGGCCAGGAAAGCTTATCTTTCTTGTATAGTAAATGTTTTTCCTTTTTAAAGACGTTTGTTTTTGGTTTTACGACGTTTGCTTAAGGTGTGGTTCGTTTCGCGCAATTGGACGTTTTTTTCCCGAAGAAAAGCAGCTTTATATAACAATAACATATAATCTTTTGTTATAAGTTCAGCCGATTAAAGTATTTTTGTTAGCGAACTACTTTGATAATTTTTAATCTTTTTTTGCAAGTATCGTCCTTATTTTATTGCTTTACGGATATTTTTAAAGGTTTTCGCGGGAGGTAAAATGGAACCGGCGGAAGTTAGCAGGAAAACGGTCGGCGTAAGCATAACTGGAAAAACTTCCAATTCGGAAAGAACGTTATTGGAATCGAATGGAATAAGCCCAGCTTTTGCGAATCCAGATTTGATATTGTTGGACGTTATGGCAGCTTGGAACGCGTTATCAAAAGCCGGCGAGGAAATTTTCCTTGGCAATATAAGTATAATGGCGTCGTATTAAGTTTTCGATATAGCGCGAATAAGCGCGTTTTAAAACAGAAAAATAAGATATATTAAAAGGTTAAAACCGATGCAAAAAATGCGCGGGCATATAAAACGTAATAATATTGTTATTGGCGCAGTATTTTTCGAATTCCATCAAATGGTGGCTTTCGTGGCCGTCGAGGATGAAAAAACGTTTCGAACCTTTCGTACGCGTTTAAATATGTTTGTTAAAATGCTGGATTTATTCGAGATCTAATTTATTTGTTGTCCAGCCATTATTACTTAATGCGATCTTTTAATCGGCTCCTAGCAATGGGTTATCGCGGTACCAGGATCTAAGATAATTCTTTCCCGTCATAATAACAAATGGCGGTACAGCCCAACCTTGGAAATTAACAACCTGGATAACTGTAACCCATTCTTTATTTTTTTATTGCGCTTATTTAAGCTTTCCACGTTTTTCGGTATTAGTAATTATTATACCCGTTACCATGAAAAGCCTTATCAAAAATTCAGTCTCGTCGAAGTTGTAAATATATTCTTCTGCGATACCGTACTTTGCGATTATAACCCGAACAAGTTCGAACTATTTGCGAAATATTTCTGAATTTTCGTATAAGACCCGTTAATAATCGATTTTCCGATTTAAACGCGTCTGGAATTTTTTTACCGTTTAATAAAGTTCGACGCCCAGTTAACTTTAACGCGTTCTGCAACGCGCTAGGTAAGTAGTATGTTGGCCATATCTTTAACGTACTGAATCCGGACAGGAAATGTTAGCGTATATAGGTCGAGGATTCGGTCGACAATAGATGTTTTTTCGGTCGGCGTCAATTTTTGCGATTTGGGTATACGGTTACTTAAAGAAGATGTACCAGTATATCGTACCTGCAAAGTAGAATAGGGGACTTCATATCCAGAATTAAGTTTCGCATAACTAAGTTTCGGGTTGCGTTTCTTAGCCTGAACGCCTAAATTTATTCTGGCGTTTTTCGTAAGCCGTTTTATGTTGTTGTTGTTGAGAAATGGACAATTGAAGTTGGGTGATTGGAATGTGTGAAAAATCATCCAGGGTGCTTGTGCATCCAGGGTGCTTGTGTATGACGTTATTGAAGTTAGCAGCAGATATAATTAAAGTTAATACGGAATAAAACGAAAAAATCCTGGAAAACGTACTAGTTTACAAGCAGAACAAATATTAAATGTACACCAAAAAAAAAAAGGATTTACCTAATACCTAATTAAGTAGAAAGATTACTTAAACTTCGAAAATATTTGGGAATCTGCGAAAAACCTTACGAACGCTTAGCGCCTTTTGAAAAACTTTTACTAGCAACGCCGGAAGCGCCAGGATTAAAGGTATTTTAATCCGCGTCGCTTAATAACGGCCAGTTAGTATTTTTAACCTTAAGCCATTCAGAAAAATCTATAGTTTACGTAACTTGTACGGCCCGCAAAGCCGTTTTGCGTTTTAATTTTTCTTACTCCTCTAGTTCGTCTAAAGATTGAAGCTTACGATTTACTATTTTAATACCCTTAAACCGAAAAGATTTTTGCTGATGCCGCAATCGCTAAAAACGGGCGATCGCCTTATTTATTTCTTTTTACGATTAAAGCAACCGCTTTTCGGCTAAAATTTCCTTACGTTTTAAACGTTCCGCTTCTTTAATAATGTTGCGCAAGGAATTAAAAGGGATACCCGACTTATCGCAAGTTTTTTTCTTTAAAATGCAGTTTTTATAACGAGTTACGTTTTTTATTATAACATATTTTTCCTTATGTTTGAAATACGCAGAATAAAGTATAATTTCGAAACCTTAATTTTGAATGTAAGCAGTTAAATTTTTGCGTTTTTCCTTTTAGTTAAGATGCTTGCGAGATACTTACTTTTCGCTACGGTTAAGCATAACGACGAAAAATAAGCAGAAAATAATGATATCAAAAAGGGGAAGTTATTTACCAAACAAATACGATAAATAATTAATTTTTAAGGGTAAAGATTTTAGAAAAGGGGAAATCGTGTTATAACTAAATAAGCTTGGCTTATTGGCAAACAGTCGGAAGTTATGTGGATTACCTTCGATGTAAAACCTTAGATTACGTAATGTAAATCCGAATGGATCTACGGATCCAAACGAATCAATGTAATATAGATCCGAATAGATTTTCAGATCTAAGGAGATCCCGTTTAAGATATATACGTTCATTATTCCCATAGTTTAAAATAGCACCAGCTTGCAATAATAATTAGTTACCCAGATTTACATCTGCTATTACCAGACGTAATTATCGCTTTATTGCTCAAATTCCCACGATACCACTGCTAACATAAACCGTACGACTAGGTTTAATAGTTGTGTTAAGGATTACTTGGATAATGATAGGGATAACAGAATAATAGGAAGATATTACAGCTGTTGACTTAAGGTTCTTTACGTATTACGAGTAGCCCTATATAGGATACGTATAACTGTGTAAAGGTGTAAAAGTCTGGGTTTCGTATACTATCAAAGACTACGTGGGGACATGGGGTATATATGTACGATGATCCGGCAGGTGTGCCCGGACCATTGTAACCCTTAACAAGTCCCCCCTTTATACTAAAAGAAAACTGTGTAGCGCACGGTGCCATAACTATGAATACGGCCAGATAGGCTAGGTTAGCTACATCCAGGTAAAAACCAACGCTATT
This sequence comes from Monosporascus sp. mg162, assembly GCA_004155945.1. Classification (NCBI taxonomy): domain Eukaryota; kingdom Fungi; phylum Ascomycota; class Sordariomycetes; order Xylariales; genus Monosporascus; species Monosporascus sp. mg162. Next base: position 189,695 of record QJNY01000070.1, read on the forward strand.
ATTTCGATCCTTATAAGTGTAAAACTAATCGCAAATTTTAAAGCCCTTAAATATCTTTGCAAGCGTGCATTGCTTAAATCTTATACGATAAATCCAACGAAATATCCGAAAACTATAACCATTTTTGTAAAATATCTGCGGTCGGATTTACTCCGTTAAAAGAATGCTTTCGATTATGTCCAGTCGGCGCTAAATAACGGTTAAATCGCTAGTAATCCCGGATAAAAGCTTCTTGTTAACCTTAACGGCTGAATCCACCTTTTTTTCGACATCCTGGATAACTTCCTCGATCTTGTTATTAATTCTGTCTTCGATGGCCTTATAAACGGCATCGGCATCGACAAGGGCGGCGTTGCTAACGTTATAAAAACCTTTTTTTTTTTCGAACTTTTTGTTAATATAATTAATGTTTTTTTGAAGTAAGAAAATAACGGAATATATAACGGAATCGTTCCTAATAAAAGCGTTACCTTTTTTGGTATTAAAGGTAACCTGGTATAAGTTAAAATGTTCCATTTTTGCAAGATAGCCGCCAATATTACCGTTTACGTAACCTTTCTGGTTGCAAAATCTACTAATTAAAATGGCCGCTTTGGCTGGCAACTTGCCATCGTAAGCCTTTTTGAACTTTTATATGTTATATACCTATTTTACGCGATTTTTAACCGATTTTACATAAAAGTATCCAGCATAAATTTTGATGCTATCCTTGGCGACGAACTTGTTAATTTCTTTGGTAACCTTAGCTATTAGGCGGGCATCGTAAGCGTATTTCTTACGAATACGTATTAAGTAAGTTTCCATTCCGGTTTGGCTGTCGGATTTTTCGTTCTTTTCGTCGTTTACGTTTATAACCCTTTGTTCGGTATTTTTAGTTAACTTACGTTTCGACTTTTTGGGCGCTGGAAACGTCATAATAAACGAAAAACGCTTTTTAACGTTTTGCTTTAATTATTAGGTTAAAAATAACTTTTTTCCCGCAAAAGTGATTTTTCGCGTTAATACTAGCTTAATACTAAAAAATTCGGCATCGCTATCTATTAAGACGTACTCTTTTCCCTAGAAATCGGTAAAGTTATCCAGCCTAAAATTAATATCCTTATCGTTATTACTATTATAACCGGTTCTATTGAAACTAAATGGATTAATAATCGTAAATGCCGATTTTTTTGCAAAATCGATTACAGCTTTATTAAGCTTAACGCAATCCTCATTCAAGATGGCAGCTTAATTAATTTATTTAATTTAAAGGTTCTTATCCAAGTTTTCGGATAAATCGTCGAGGTCGACTTAGTTATTAAGCGAATTAATAATATTCTTTTAAATTATTTCTTCGCCAAAAGTAATCGTTTTTTGGGTCGAAAATGCTTAGTTTATAATTATTTTAAACGGATTAATAAAACGAAAAGGATTTTCGCCTTCCTTAGTAATGGTATTATTTTGGATTCCGGTAGAAAAGCTTAATTTGGTAATAATGACCATACCGGCCGATTCGACGGATTTCCCGTTATTTTAACTATTAAAATTATCTTCGTTTTATTTATCGTTATTATTATCGTTAAACCTATTATTGCTAACTGCCACAAATAAATTATCGTTTATAAACATAAATACGTTAAAGCAACCAATTTATTCGTTCTTTTTATTGTTAAAGAATTAAAAATTAAAGGCGGAATTAAAAGCAGTTTTTTTATTTGCTATAACGGAATTGTAATTTATCTAATTACCCTTAAGTAACAAACCAAGCGGATTTTTTGTTAAAAGTAACTAAATTTTCGTACAAAGTTACGAACAACTACCGATTTGTATATAAATTGTTGCGAATCGGCGGTAAGAAAAAAAGGAAAGAAAAGGTAAAAGTCTTGGGGGCAAGTTGCCCTTTTATAGTCAGAAAATTTCTAATGTCGACAATGTGCAACTTTTTAACAACGTAAAATTTTTTAAGGAAAATACGAACAACTTTATAATATATGCTAAATATAATGCAAAATTGGTTAAGGATAACGAGAAAGTAAAAATGCTTAAGTACGGAAAATATATAAGAAAAATTGTTAACAGGATTAAATAACAGATAAAACGGAATACCTAACGACTTTAATAAGATATATAAGAAAAATATAATAAATATCAGTTATTATCTTTTATTAATTTTTCCCCTTTTTATATCGATGATAAATATAATTACGTATCTGTTATCTGTTACCTTAATACCGTTAAGGCGAATTAAATCCCTTTTTAAATATTTATTTGGTTAATCGATTAAATACTTTACCTTATATTCGGTAACTGCTTTTTTAGCCGTTATAAAAAAGTTCTTTTTAAAACGTTATTCGTTATTTTTTACTATATATCCTGTTTATCTAACGAAATACTTAACGAATAAGTTCTTTTTATATTAACGAATTCGCCGGTCCACGATGCCGTCGATCTCCCATTCCTGCACGTTACCCTTTACAGCTACTAGGCCGGGTTTAGCAGTTTTTCGCTTAAATAAATCTTTTTTTTGCTTTGGCCTGTATAACTGTATTACCGATACGACAAGGTGAACTTTTTAATTAGTAAAGAAATTCAACTTATATGCTTAGTTTTTTATTCGTTCGAAAATTTTAAACGGACCGGCTTAAGTAAGCAACCATTTCCGCTTAGGTTATTTAGGTAAATGATATCCCTGATGCAGCTTAAGGTATACGGTTTCGCCCTTTTTGAATTCCGTTTAGGTATGCCGGTTATCGTACTTTTCTTTCGCGAGTATATTGGCAAAGTCGGCTAACTATGCAGCTTTCTTAATATAATTTTTTCGTACGATATCTATCGCGTTTTCCGAAATTATCGTTCCTTTTTTTTCGTTTAATATATCTAAAGTTAATTTAAATTAAAGTCCGAACATTAATTCGTTAAGGAATCGCCTTATTATAATCCTTAAGGAATTATTTAAATAATATTGCAAAGCGGGTATTATGTTTATCCATAAAACGTTAGGGTCCGTAATTATATAAAAACGTATAATGATTTTAACGATTTAGTTTTTCCTTTCGGATAATCCGTTCGTTTACGGATAATATGCCGTAAAAAAAAGTAATTTAACACTTAAAACGTTAAATATCTCGTTTTATTGGGCAAATATGAATTTTGAATCCTTATCGCTAATAATAATAATAAATAATTCCTAATTGCCGAAACTGTAATATTTTTAACGTTATTATTATTTAATCCTTAGCCGTATATCGCGTATTATTAGGTATTAATAATGTTTTTTTGCTAGCTTTATACGAGATGGTATATAGGCTATTTAACGTATTATACCCTGTTAACGTTTAAAAGGTATCTGCAGATATTATTTCCGGTATATCCGTAATAAAGTGCATGGTTATCGTATAATACGGCAACTTAACCGCTGGCAAGGGTAACAGTTTCCTTAGTAACTTATTTCGATCCGTTTGATTTTTTCGGCGGATCGTACAGAAGCTAAGATATTTCGATATCTTGAAGTATTTCTTTGCGAAATAAATGTTACGTAAATCCTTTATTATGCGATTTCTGCCTAAATGGTACTTTTTATTATGTACAAGCTTTAAAACGTCCTAAACGTAGGTATATAAGATGTATAACCCTTTATGGCCGTCCAGCCCGACGTGGTAAAGGAGGTTATTCTGTAACTTAAATGGCTAATACTGCCATTTCTTGCGTTTACCAGCTTCCATCTTTTGCAATATAACGTATACGTATTTATACCGGTAATTTGTTGCGTATTGTTCGATAATGCGGGCCTTAAACTTATTATTAAAAACGGGGGTAACTTGGAAGGTTTTATTTTCTTCCGCTAGGAAATACTAAATATTGGTATCATCTTATATATCGTTTAGCTCGTTGGATTTGTTTCGTTTAGCTATTTTCTGATCCGAGACCATTGTCGGCAAGCGTAATAACGCGTTTAGTACTACGTTAAGCTTTCCTGGAATATGGTATATTTTCAGCTAAAATTGCGACAAGAAATTGGCTGTACTAGCTAACTTGGGGTTAGCTTTGTTAAGGTCCATGGTGGCTAAAGACGTATAGGTAACTATTCCTTTTGTGGAAGCATGATCGGTAAGCACGTTAACCGGAAATCGGCTAGATTGAATAAGCTTTCGGAGCTTTCTACATCCCTATATCAAAGCGGCCATTTCTCCTTCTGTAGATCCGTACTTCTTTTCCGCGTTGGAGGTCAGCTTGGACATAAAAAGGATAGGCTTAACTTCGGTCTCAAGTATGTCCTTGCCGGGGATGGCTTAACCGTCCCATTCGCCAGCCAGTTGGAAAACCATGATGCCATAAGCCTTCTTAAAGAGAGGCTTATCTTTCTGGTGGTGATACGTAACGTATTAAATGCACAAATGGTATTAAAGCTGATCCCATACCTTCTTTTCTTCGTCCGTCGGCATAAATTCAATCTTGGAAGTGTACATCTATCTCGCTTGCTTCGACACTTTGGTAGGTAAGGTTCTTAACTTTTTAAGTTTCGCCAGCAGCTCCGTCTTTCGTTGCTCGAAAAGTGCTGCTTTAACGCTATATTACGCGATTTCTTTGCGCAGCTAGGTTGCCATACTTAAATAGGTTTCCAAAGCGTTAAGCGTATTAGGAAACGCGAACTTTTTAAATGCGTTTATGCGGTTATCAATCTTAGAAATTCCGTTTTTATTAACGTTATAGCCTAACAAACGGACTACTAGGAAGCTGACGAAAAACTTTTCCGCGTTAATATAGACCCGCGTCTTGTTAAATATGTCCAGTACAATACGTAAATGCTCTATATATTTTTTGCCATTAATGCTAAAAACGATAATATCGTTAATATATATACGTACGAAGCGCCTATGTACGAAAAATAACTTATCTATAAACCTTTAAGCAAAAGCAAAGGCGTTACGAAAACCTATTAAAACCACGTTAAACCTTTCCAGTTTTCGGAAATTAATAACTATTATACGGTTCCGGTATTCCGTTTGTATTAACAGTTAAAAGTAAAAGTTAAATTTATCGAATAAATTAAATTATATTTTGCTAACTATATTATCCATAATATTATCTTAATCGGGTAAAGAATAAATATTAAAAACGGTTATCTTATTAAACGGTTTAAAGTCGGCTATTACGCGCTCCTTTTTATATTTAATATTCAATTTTTTCTATACGACGAAAATTAAAACTATAACAATGGTAAATTCGTTTTAAAAAAACATTTTCTTTTTTTTGGTATAAGTCGTTATATCTCTTATCGAAAACTTAGTAATCCTTAATACCTATCAGATATATCCTAACCGGTTTAAGTTATTCCTGTTATCCGTCGACAAGGTCGATACGTATCTTATATTTTTCGAATATTAGTATTATGCCCTTATCCCGAAAGACGTCGTAGCTGTCGATTAGGCGGCGTATCTTATCGCTGATTACCGGGTCGTTATTTGCGATAACCGCGCCGTTTTTGGATTTGATAAACGGAACGTCCGTTAGCTTCGTTATGCCGTATAACGGGATGTAAAAGTCGGCGCTTAGGCGTTCGTCCGTCTTCGCGCCTTTTATGCTTTTCATAACGAAAGCATAAGCTTTTTCGACCATATTAATCTATTTTTTTAGGGTTAAACCGGCCTTCTAATATTGCTTAATGTCGTACTAATTAATTAACTAAGCTTTTTCGTTACCTGCATAATTATATATAATACCAATCCTTTCGTTCTTTTTAATTACTAAAAGCCAAGCCTTAATATTATAAAGGATAACATTTTTTAGGCTAAATCTATCGAAAATAAGATCCAACGCTTTTAAATAGTCCGTTATCATATATACCGGTTAAGTTATCAGATTTTTCTTATCCGTTAGCTTAAGCAAGTCGACGTAATCCACGTTAATAAACGTTATAATTATCGCAGAAATAACCATTATATATATAGCTATAACTTTTCTTCATATTAGCTTTAAAGTTACCGTTTTAACGGTTTCCCCTTTTACCTTTACATTAAAGATTAATCGAAAAGTATAGCTTTTTTTAACGAAGTCGATCTTAATTTTATACTGGATTAAAAATTCGGTACTTAGTAATATCTTTGACCTAAAACCATCGATTACGTTTACTTTAATTACAAAATGGCTGTTAATTTATATATTCCTAACTTAACCTTTTATATAAAAGTCGAATTTTACTTAGGTATTAATAAAAGTTTGCAAATTAACGCCTTTAACGTAGATAGGGTTATATTTATTAAACTTCGGATTTTTGGCTTACGAAATTACCCATTTTCGGTCGACGAGAATCGACGAACTTCCCGTATTTATATAAACGTCCATTAGTTGCGCATTAATATTTACTTTAACGCTTATCTTTAAGTACGACGTTTTTCGCTATATATAATTTCTTAATACCGGGTTCGGGTTAACTTTAACCATCTGCTCGTTATCTAGAACGAAATATATTATCCCGTTAACGTTAGCAGCTTTTAAAACGGGCTTCGAAAAATTTACCGTTCGTATAATCTTTAATGCTGCCTATCCTTTAAGTATACATCCTTTTTATGTATAGCCGGTAAAAAGGTTAACCGTACCGTACTGCATATCGTATTATTAATATAAATAATTCGGTTTTTTATCAGTATTTTTGATAACTAGCGTTTCGTCGGGTTTCTCGGAATATACGAAATACGTATCATCAATAACGTTATCTTCGATATATATCCAACCTTCCTTATAATTAAGCTTTAGTTTAACTTTGCTTTCGTTAAAATAACAATAACTGTTAGCTTATAAAATGGATTAATAATCCTTGGCGTCTTTTTCGTATTTCCATACGGTTTTTTCGTTAACAAATACATGAGTTCTATCTTAACGTCGGGTTTTTTAACTAAACTTTCGGTATCGTCCAAAACGGCGCTAATAACTTCCGCAATCCGGGTAACTCGAACGTTCTTTACGTTCGGGATGCTGACGAAAACGCGATTTTTCGCGTCGTTATCCCTGTCCTCGGCGGTTTCCGGAATAACCACGGGAATTCGAATTAAAGGAACGAAATCCGGATATTCTTCGATTACGTTATAACGATTTTTAACGCTAAAACCGGCGGCTATTGCGGTTATTATTCGTTTAATAAGCCGTATTATCTAAATTATTTATATTGTTGTATAAATCGTTTTATAAGGTAAAAGTTGGTTTCGACGAATCGTTTAATTCTGCTTTTTTAACCTTGGCTTTGTCGTCGACCTTATCTAAATATGCCGTAATGCTGTCCATTTTTTCTGGTTAAAGGCATAGTACCTAAAAAACCAGGTGCAAGTTTTGGTATAGATAGGTAAGTAGCTAAAAATCAGTTAAATTACCTTATAATTTGGCGTACTTAAATAATTTTATAACGTAAGCTTTAATTAACTTTTTTTACTTATTATCTTTAAGGATATACCGGTTTTTGGTTAACCATTCCTGGGCTTTTTTTAATTTAATCCCGAACTGCTTTAACATAACGTCCAAGAAAATCGTTAGCCTTAACCGAAAGCGGCTTTTATTAAGCTCGGAAAGCTGTTATTCCTATTAGGCCAATACGTCGTTACGAAATAAGGTCCAAGTTTTTTTTAAAATAGCGGATTTTCAGTTATTTATATCGGTTTATTTTTTTATTTTTTTGGCCCATAAGTATATATCGTAATATTATATTTGCTTTTGGTTATAAAAGATAATTAAACTGTTATGCTTAGTTTTTTTAGTATTTGGCCAAAACAATTTAACGTTTATTACGCGGAACTAGTATAACTTTATAATTCCTTTAGTTAGGGTTTGGTTGCGCGTAACGGGCGTTATGCCTTAATTAACGCAAAATTCTTTTATTTCCTTAAATAAAAAAGCTAGGGTTCGTATTATACCGTCGTTCTTGTTCGAAAGTTCGGACAAATTTGGAAAGCCGTTTTAATTTACGCCCTAAGCCGATAGCCCGGGATTTTCTAGCGGAAGGGTTAACATATTTTCTTATTTAGGGGTTGCCTTAACCGGGGTATTTTTTAGGGTTTGAAATTCTTAAGACTTTGGCTTATTTGTCGGTATAGGTATTAATTCTGTTGAAATTTCGGGAAGATTTGGCTGCCCCCGTTTTTCTGTTAGCGATGTAGGTGCTAGCTTTGTTAACGATATAAATGCTAACTTTATCGGATTTTCTAGAAAGTTTAATTACTTAGGTATTTCTTTTTTAAAAAGGAAGTTGTCGAACTCGGCGTTTTTTCCGCAGAAAGATTTAAGATATATGTAAGCAGTTTTGAACTGCTAGTCGAATAACTTATCGGTTTTTTTCCAATAAATTGGAAAGGTTATCGAAAGTAATACGTTAGTAATTATTATACCGTAAGGGTTGTTAGGGACGACGTTAAGATAAGTTCCCTTTTTAAAGAACTTAATGGTTTTTTAATGCTTTCGTAAAAGGTGCCGGTTATTAGGATATTTAACGATAAAAACGTATACTTTTCGTATGCTTTCGAGCTTTCTTTTTGCTGGTATAGGTATGTTTATTAAGTTTGACGTTAGGTATTGCCTTTATTTCGTACTTTTTTTCGTATGCTTTCCTTTAAGTATGTAAAATTAATAAGATAATAAAGAAAACTGGTTCTTAATTCGGGTAATGGGTACTATTTGTTAAGGATTACTTAAATAATAATAGGGATAACAGAATAATAATAAGATATTACAGCTGTTAACTTAAGGTTCTTTACGTATTACGAGTAGCCCTATATAGGATACGTATAATTGTGTAAAGGTGTAAAAGTTTGGATTTCGTATATTATCGAAGACTACGTGGGGACATGTAGGTATATATATACGATGATCTGGCAGGTGTGCCCGGACCATTGTAACCCCTAACAAGTTGGTTAAGCCCATAGCCGTTATACTTAAGCAAACGTCGCAGAACTAAAAACAAACGTCTTTAAGAAGAAGAAATACTTATTATACAAAAGGGATAAGCTTTTCTGGCCCAAAAAAAAAAAAAAGAAAAAGGGAAATGGTAAAAAAATGCAGCCAACAGCAGCTAGAAGGAGTTGTCGTAAAAGGGTTAAGACCAAGGAACGGAAATGTGGCGTTTGCGGCAAGCCCGAACATACTGCGCGTACTTGTAAAGAAGTTATAAATATATCTAACCAAGAAGAATCCGATTGATTTAGATTAATGCGATATGTTGTTGTTAAGTTATTTAAATTTGTTGTTGCGAGGTGCCAAAAACCATCCGGAATGCTTGTCCATCCAGAATGCTTATCTGAGACGTTAATATCGAAATTAATAGTTTATCTTTTCCTGTCGATGAAAGTTTTAAGGTAATTAATTTCGCGTCGGATTTATCTATCGTCGTAGTTAAAATCTTTAACCTTTTGCATTTTCGATTTTGTAAAGTTTTTCCTTATCTCTTTTTTTATGGTAATGCAGCTTATTAACTACTTTTAGGGCGATATAATTACCTTTTTGTACTTCGCAATTTACAAATGCGGTATATTGCTTATTTTTAATTCGTACTTTAACCGTAATAGGTTTTTTTCGTACTGTTCTTATTGCGTTTAAAACTTTCTTAAGGTGTTACTATTTACCTTCGTTTTTTCTGCCAACTGAAGGCCTTATTATAAATGGCTTGGGTTTTTTAGGCTGTTTTTATATTGTTAAATTCTTTTTTTAAGTTTTTTATTTTCGTTTTATATTTATTTTAACTGCTGTTTTTGTCGACGTGGCGTTGTTATTAAGTACTCCATTTGGTTTTAGAACGTTTCTTTGGTAATATATTTTAGATTTATAATTTTCCAGCCTTTATTCGGAAAAAAGCGAATTTCCTTTTATATAGCTAATTGATTTTTTAGGTCCTCCGTAAAGGCTAGCTGGATCCGTAAATCGGTGATCATTTTTTGGCAGTATTTTTCTATTGTTCTTTAAATCAGTTCTTCCTGCGTTTGGTGATCGCATTATTCGTAATAGCACTGGGGTTTATATGTAGGGCAGTGTTTGCCTTCTGGCTAGCTCCTGGTGGCTGCCAGTTCGTCGATCTTTTCCATCGTTGCCATTTCGCGTATATAGCGGTACCACTTCTGGTCTTTAAAATCGCTTCCCGTTCGATTCTTAAAATCGAAGCCTTATCGCCACATACGCGTAATTCGCCGCGCGATATATTCTTTTTCGTCCTTATGTACTTCGCACTGCGGTCGCGGACAGCTGACCGCGTGTATTCTAAAGCGCGGACTGCTATTTTATGGAGTCTAGCCACGGAACATATAAGTTCCGATCAGAGGGAGCTTTTCCGTATATGGAGTGCTAGTACACCTCCTGCTAGTTGATAAAAGATGATTACAACTTGTAACGAAGTTATCCATATTTCTTATAAGGTTAAGGAATTACAGAAAAGCATGCGAACGGCCGTACGTAATCATGCGAAGATATTTCGCGATGTACGGGATGTAGTAGCTAAAGCGGTTAAGGAATTTGACGATCTTAATACCGAAAATATAACGTTCCGTTACGAAAATCGCAACCTGGGAATGAAATTCGAAAAATACGAACGTTTCAAACGTTAAACAATTATTAAGCAACCGAATAAAATTTTGCGAATTTAGCAGATATTAAATCGGTTGAAGCTAAGCTAATTAAGTGTTTAAGCTTATGGAGGTTGCCGATTAGGTTATAATTAACAGTTATACTAAAAAGTCACAAGCTAAAAAACGGCAGCGCAATTCCAAATAGCCTAGATAGGTTTATTTTATCATAAAATACGTTGTTAAACGACTTCTGAATATGTAGGTTACTGTCAATTTGTATGTGTTTTGCTTATTCATTGTTAGGGTAATTCATTAGGTGGGGTCCGAGGTTAAACCAAGATAAGGTGTCGAAGAGTCTACGTACAAGCATAACTTCAGATGTGGAACGTTCCTGTGCTATCTTTTACCTTACGTTCGCTTCCATAATCTTATAGTAACTTGAAGCATATTGAGCGGCAATGACATCCGCGTTAACATGGCAATGGGTCAAGATACGAAGAGGTACACTCAATAGACATGCGTAACATTAGCGCAGAGGCTTCTGCCACCGGTCATTATCTACTGCCGCATTGCATTCCCGTTCCGAAGGATTCCGAGATGCAATAGGGCAGATCTCCATTTCACCAGCGTCGACATATTCCCCGGTCACCTAGACATTAAGGTTATATGTCAACCTAATGTCCCGACTACTCCCCCCCACGAAAATAGTATAGTTACCCTCCTGTATCTGCCACTTCTGAGTAATGACGTCCCAGATACTGAAGTCTCGTCGCGTGAGTTCGAAGGTAACCGGCGCCGACTCCTCCGGGTCCAGCGCCACCTTGTCGAACCCGCGGAGCTGCTTGGGGGGGCTGTTCGGGATAGCTAAATAGAGCTGTGCGACCTCCGCACCTTCGACGAGTCCAGTATTAGTGACCGTAGCTTGGACAGTAGCTACGATGTCCCAAATCTCGTTATCGCTGCTTCCACATGTTGTCGGCAAAAGATCCGACGTATCAACCGAAAGCGAAGAGTACTCGAAGCTGGTGTAGCTGAGCCCGAACCCGAATTCAAACCGCGGCGTGGTGTTCCTGGCATCAAAGTCGCGATAGTCGATGTAGACACCTTCGGCAAAATCACACTGCGGGAAATAGTCGTTGGGAGTGCGGTTGCAGGGCAGGTAGGGGTTGTAATCGCTCTCGTTCCGCGCTAGGGTGTATGGCAATTTTCCGGAAAAGTCAGCTTCGCCGTAGAGGAGCTTGACCAGGGCTTGCCCGCTGTCTTGGCCCGGAAGATGCGCAATAATCGTAGCGGTCACGTTTGGATGGTCAATCCATTGGTCTACTAAGCGAATCCCCGCTGCATGGATGACGACAATAGTGTTGTTGCACTTCGACGCAACGTTTAGAACGAGGCCGTCGCTGAAGTCGTCGTGCAAGCCTGTCCGATCCCAACCTTCGGTTGCCATTGCGTTAATAAAGACGAGGCAGGCTTCTGAAGCGCCGTTGACGTCGGGATCAAACGAGGTTAGGTCCCAGTTCACCCAGGTGTCGTCGAGAGCAGCCCTCTGTGAGAGAGCACTCAATGGCTATGAAATAGTTAATGGTGCGAGAGGTGCAATATATGAAGATGGGCTTCTTACGTCGCTGATATAAGCTGGTGAATTAGCGGCAGCTCTCCCGCCAGAAACAATTGTACCTCCCTTGGCGGCCTGGTCAAAACGAACACCCTCCGTACCCAACACAGCCTGTGCCATTTCAGGTTGAACGTTGTACCCTAGCTGGAAGAGTATATCCGTGTTCTTCGTTGCGGGAACTGTCGCATCATATCCATAAAGGGATATCATCTTGGGTGGCTTTTTGAAAGGTAGGGTGCTGTTCTCATTCTTCACTAGCACATGCCCAGCAATGGCTCCTTCCAAGATAATCGGCTTGGACCTAGGGTCCCGAGCATCGACAGCTTCATGGGGCTCGGTCAGATTCTTCATTCCGAAACCGGGTGTCGCGAAGTCTGTGGTGTTCTGGCCGACAAGGAACCATGCAGCAACGATCCTATACAGACTTAGCAAAACTCCTGGTGACATTGAGGGTACATACCTAGTAGCCATATCCGTAACTCTGGATTCGGGGACAGAGCCGTTGCGCACAGCCTCCGTCAAGTTGTCTCCCCAGTACCCACCGAGAGGCATTACCATATCGAGACCAGCCAATGCACTGCTGACGCCGCTATGTTGGCCATTCCAGTCTGCTACCACAAAGCCGTCAAAGGATAGTTCGGTCTTTAGAATGCCGTTCATAAGCTTGCTGTTCTGGCAGCCATACGAGTTGTTGACTCGGTTGTACGAGCACATGATCGACCCAACGCCGGCATGTACGCCGTCCATGAAGGGCCAAGCATAAAGCTCATGCATAGTCTTATCGTCAATATTGGCGGAAGCAGCTTCGATGCCATGGTATGGCCTTCTCAGGGTCTCCTGCTCATTACCGACAAAGTGCTATAGCGCATCAGCAGATTTCCTACCATATCAACGAGTAATAGATTGTGCAGACTTTCAAATTGGCGATTACGCCCGCATCTTGATGGCCAACTATTGTCTCTGCGGCCAATTGGCCGGTCAAGTACGGGTCGACACTGAAGCCTTCCCAATTCCGACCTCCCACGGGAATCCTACCCAGGGGGCCAGCATTAGGCCCAAGTGGCATGTTGACTAGACGCCCATGTAAGTCATCGCTCCCTAAAACGAGATAATACGAGACTCACCTCCTTTATCCTTAAACTCTTTACCCATGAAGTATCCTCTTTGGTAGGTCAAACCCCTATCCCAGCTGGCGCCCACGTGAATGCCCGATGCATAGGCGTTGACCATATCAGTAGCCCTGACTCCATTTCCGGCATCATGGAGACACATGCCCGGCCATTGAAGCCGCGGTACCGAACCTGAGTTGCCAGCACAGACATTGTCGCTGGAGTTGAAGCCCCGGGTAATATTGACTTTCTCCTCGAGCGTCATTTGGTCGACCAGATCCCAGGCATTAACATAAGCTCCGGCCCATTTGCCCGATCCCTTGCCCTGCGCTGTAAATATCTTTAGTAAAGCGGACAATGGCAGTAGAGTTTCAGGCAGAACGCAACTTACGTGACGGATATACAGGAGGCGACTGTCCGTAGAAATCGGCATCAGTTAGGCTTGACACGGCAGCCGGCAGGGCGAAGATGTGCCAGGCAGCGGATATCCACGAGGCCCTCATGGTCGCTATGCTGTGCTACTGTTGGCAACGTGGTTGAGGGGACCATAGCCGGATGCTCTAAAATCGTCGGTTTCAGGGGCTCAATGGAAGGCTTATATCAAAAGGGGATCTTCACAGCAGGCACGTTACGTTCCTCCAAACAATGCTTGTTCCCGGCATTGTCAGCTGGGAATTGTGGATAAACTGCATTGTATACCCGGACGAGGCGCGTGACACGAATTGCTTCCTCACCGCCTGCCGCGAAACAAACCGGCGAACAGGAACGCTTGCCGCGACAACGCTAGCGGGGATTCGGCCATAAATCAGATACAGGGATTTGTCAGATTTTCGTGATGGCTAGGATGGTTGTCAAGTTTTGTCAAGCCTCAACGGTGCGGGGTGCAGCCAGAGAACCCGGATGGTAACAAGAACGGGAAAACGTTGAAGACAAGGGGGTTTGAAAAGGGAAGGAGAATGGTTTGAAGCTGGTCAAGGCGCGTCAACCGCATCAATTGCTTCCATGAGGGGCAGGCTTAAGAGCATTTTGATATGTGAAGGCATCGTGAAGCTTAGCCTGTATAATTGCAATGACGTCGGTAGGCAATGGATATGCCGGATCACCGTTCGGTCTGCGTTTACGAGCAATGCCCGACCTCCCCGATCTATTGCATGGTGTGTTTGTTCGAAGTCCCAAAGTTATTTTAGCCCCGCGGCGGCTAGATATCGTGGGTCCACTTTTCGTAGTGATGAGAGAGCGGGGTTTCCCCATACGTAGCAACGTTTTATGCAGCGAGGGTTCCTTCGGTGGGAGAGGTTGCTATACTAGGTATTTCTCAAGTAGCTGTAGTGGCGAACTAATTTTCGAGTGCCTCTCCTAGAAGTTACAAGGTCTGTTATTATATATCCCACTTCACCGTATCTTCTCACGTTTTAAGATCGGCGTAGCAGCCGTTCAAGGTATGGATAACGTCACCAGAAGGATGGGATGGGGGTTCATTTACGCAGTGTACTGCGCAGGACAGAGACTGTCGTATCATTCCTACCTCCTTTCTTGGCGTAGAGTGCTCCGGCTATTTCGGGTACCTGATTTAAAGCTGGTTAAGGATAGCCATATGAATACAACCTACCAGTATGTAAGCCGAGGCTACCTCGCCCTGCCCTCGCCGACGTTCTGATGCCTTTCTCTCATACTCTGCCTGGACTCTCATGGGGAACATCGCATTTAACGCCACTAGTATTTCGTCTTTTCAATCAAGGCCAATTCTGAGCTGCATGGTATTTTGAGTGGTCGTAGAAAGAGCTCAGTCTGTTGAATATTCGTCGTGCTGGCCTTTAGAAGGAAGACTTCTAATTTACTTGGGAATCTACAACGCCGCTAGTCTCGGTTGCAACGCACCAACAATTCGGGATTGATTCAAACTTGTTCTCCCGAATGCTTTTAGAGTTCTAGTCTGGATCGGCACGAGGAGAAGCCGCAACACCTCGTAGTATGTAGGTACCGTGGCGTTCTGCGGGAGCTGGCGCTCCTGGGACCTATCAGGTCGTTTCCTGCGGCTAGAATTGCTTCTTGGTGACATCGGGGAGGCATGTGGCGTAGATTAGATCCCGCCCTTGTACCCACTCACCTATCGCAATGGAGTAGTTATGCCACTTGCATTGCCGGTCCCGGAGAGCCAGGGATAATACGCCGCAAGGGTCCCAGATCGACAGGCAAAGACCCTTCCGCAGATTCGCCACGCAACTCGCCACTCATACTTTAAAAAGTGCTGAATTGACTATCCTGGTCCGACCTCAGCAGCAATGTACACACGTACACACCTACACGCACACTCACACACACACACGAACACACGAACACGACCTCAACCTTCAGACTTCAACCTGATCGGCGCGTGCAGTGCTGAGTCCCTGGTTGTCGGATCGCGATCCATTAAATGGAGTCTAACGGGCCTCGAGCCCCACGGATCTTATGCGACCATGTCCTACCTCTCGAACATCAACATGCACCGCCTAGGGGGGGTTCTCACCCGCAGCACAAGGAACCGGTGAAGCACAATGCCAATATTGTTCGGCCTTGGTTACGCCAAGCGATGATCGATGAGCACTTCAGTACAGTCAGCTTCCCCATTTGCAGTCATTCCGTCTCGCTACAGTACTAACTGTCCGGGGTTTTGTAGATCCACCAGAACGTGAAGGGGATCCTCTGCATATGTGGGTCTCCCCCCTGTCATTGCGAGAAGCCTGGAGAATGCGAGTTCATTGCTATCAGAGGGTTGTCGGAAGATGACAAGCTCCTTGCTATGAGAAAATTATCGAAAGATACCACACGCAGACTTGAGGGAATTGCGATCTTGGGGAAAAGATCTCGAGTCGAGGATAAATCTGAGTTGCGAAGAAGCAAGAAGCATCGCCGAAGACTAGAGGACGATGCCGTCGTTCCATCTAGAGAGGTGCATACCCAGAAAATCTCCATTTCTATAATGTCAGCTAACCTGTCAGCAGACGAACAATCTCCTGTCTTCATGCCACATATGCTACAGGATAGATACTCCACACTGGCGAAATGGCCCAGAGGGGCCTGGCACGCTGTGCAACGTATGCGGCCTGGTGTACGAAAAGCGGCACCATAAAAAGCATCGATACTGCTTAACCTCACTATTTCAATGAAATAATGTAATGCACACTATATCCCTACGATGTGCATGGATTATTTCAGGATTATATCCGACTGCTGATTATCCTTTTGTCACGAACCTGACGCCTCCGTCTACAAACACATGTCCTCGAACTAGAGATCACGCGAACATCTTTTAAAATGTAATTTTTTTTTTAAAGGAAAAGTCTCGGGCCTCTCATCTATCGGCTATTATCCGAGTCGCAATCGCCTCTACGAACTCTGTAGAAAGGTCGCCTAGGCTGAATGTGAGACGTGGGAGTGCGAGGGAGAAAATAGGAAGGGCGAAGATGAAATACGAAGATTTAACTTGCAGGCATTCGGCTAAATAATTCAAGCATGCTTTGGGTTCCTCTGCTTTACCACACACGATATACGCTTGTGCACATCTCTGTTTACCACCTATGCTGCTATTTGACTTTGGCTTTGAGCGGCTACCCTTTCCGTTTCCCCTAGCGAAGTTCCAAATGCCGAATAGCAAATCCCATATTGAAGCCTAATTAGTATTTAAAGCCTGGCGTACGTCTCTGGACTTAAAATGTTCCTCACCTATCTACCAACAAGAACATCGACAGACTGGCCCCTTTCATCTTACAGCTACTGATCCGTGATCACGCAGACGAGAACAGCCCAGAGACAGTACTTGCTTCTTATGTCTCGACTCATTTGTTCCACCTTACAACATCAGAGTCGAACATAACTACTCAGGGCCAGCTGTAGAATGGTAGCCGTCAATGTGACAGACAACATGCCCGACGAATGCGTGAAGCGTCAATGCGAGCGTCCTGGACACGACAAGGAATTACACTGCGTCGGTTGTCACAAGAGCAAAGATGTCTCCAGGCTCTGCAACCTGAGTACTGCACTGGGAAAGGAAAGACTGTGTTACATAATTATAGCCCAGTTAGAAATGCTCTGGTCCCCAGGAGGACAAGGAGATGAGCAAAAGGAGGAGTCGACCGGCGGAGGAAACGACCAGCCTTCTGGGGGACAGGGGAAGCAGTAAACGGGATGCAGCGATGGTTATGGAAGGTCCCTGGATGATGAAGAGCATATTGGCGCACTATGGACTACTCCTACTGGGAATGACGTAGGCTTATCCGCCGAGCGAGTGCTTTTCAGGATTCCAGTTGTCTTGAGTTGCATTTGGGGCTTTCCCTAATCTGAGCGCTGCCTTATTCTTAGAGTTCTCTGACAGATTTCATCAAGGACACGGTTTTCGTTCGGATGCACGGCAAGCCAAGCTTTGGGAAACCTACAGTGCCTGCGGACGGGTGATAATGTATGAACAGGTCATATGAAGTACAACATCAGTAAGGTTTCTTTCGGGATGCGAGAACCCCGTGCAATACGACCCCGTGGTGATGCTCCGTGGTCGCTGTGTGGCGTCCATATTCTGCATCAGCAGGTTTCTGAGTGACCGAAAGTCAGAGAGATTTCCGGATCCCCACTCTGAAAGAAACGCCGAAAAACTTATTCGAGATAAATGCGGATTAAGATTCATGGATCATAGGTAGCCACCTAGCACCAACGAATGAATAAAACGAGGAGCGATAGTTGTAACAACGTAAATTTGGCGGTGCAACGGCCTGAGAGTCATCATCACCTACTACAACTAGCGTGATCCAAACAGGATGCCAGAGGGAATGATGACGTACACAGTCAAAGGCAGAAAAAGCTTCTTAAAAGGTAGTGAATATATGACCATTAATGCCTGTCTCGGCTCAGCCATCTGGGGTGAAGCCCTTTATGTATAGCAAGGACCCTTGCTGGTGTGTCGATATAGCCCAGAAAAGGGGTTCCACTTTAACTCCTTTTACTTTTCCTCCGCTTGCCCCAAGTCCAATGTGCCCTCGGGTTCTCCCCCAGAATCTTCATAGAATCTAAATCGATGGGATCCATGTCGACAGCCTGCACAGCAGCGCGGGCATACTCCTGCGCTCTCTCCACTTCGCCGAACAGGGCGAAGTTCAGCGCGGCGAGGGTCAACGCCCGGCCCATGTGGATATCGAGGCGCTCCTGCTCGTACAGCTTGACCAGTTCCGCGCCCGTCTCGGCGGTAACTAAGCCTTCCTTGAAGTTCTCCAGGTCTGCCATGAGCTGTGCGATAGTGCTGAGGCGGGCGTCCGACGCCGCTGCCTCGTCGGCGCTCATGCTGCAGTGCGAACAGGTGCAGTTGAACCCCCAATTACTGCTCAGGCGCGACTGCCGCTCATGCCGCGGGAGCCTCAGGCCGGTATAACTAATGCTTAGTTCCTCGCCTGGGGAGATGTCGCGGGCTGCGATGGTCGTGTGGGTCGTGTTGATAATACGGTAATGGACACTAGAACACGCAGTTTAGTTCCCACGTCCTGGGGTGGTTTCAGAGGTAATGGAAGAGTCCTTACTTCGGTCTGCAGTCGTGATTGAAACGCGATGCCTCTGGATAAGAGCTCAAGTGACTGCTGGACTCGTTCTTCCCATCGACATACACCTGGAAGGCATTCATGTCTATTTTTTCACCAATATCTCTCCCCATCTGCCTCATGAAGGAGTCTTGCGCTCTTTTCGGTAGCCTTGATAGGGCCCTCTTATAGAGCATGTCTCTATTTTCTGGATCGAGTCCACGGTGCGCTGCGATCTGCACCATCATGGTAGCCGGCCGCACCATGATAAGCTCGCCTCTGCGAATCGTCCTGTTGGCGATGAGGCCGACGCCCTTGCCGGGAATATCCGCAGCATAGAATGGCGGAGGAGACGCCGCATCGACATCGAGGACAGTTGGGAAGCTGCTCACGATATCCGCATTTCTCTGACTGGTGACGAGCACGATGCCATCACCGACTTCGGCATTTGAAAATATGCACGCTTGTCTCGTGCAAGACTCCAGCCCCTTCCATCCGGCTTGTTTGGAGCGAGTATTATCGCCCTGCTTTAGGGTCGCTGAATGACCAGCTAAATGCGGCTTGATACATAGAGGCTTCAGGAAAGCCTGTAATGGACTCCATGGACAAACTGCGGACGGACGTATCGACTCAGCGACAGCGCATCCAACCAGAGCTACCGAGCTACTGAAAGCTAGAAGACGCATCCCGTTGAGTCATTGACTGTTTTCAGATGGCTATTGCATCAGACAAATATTGATGTAGATGGCTTATGGAAAGTTAGCCGTCCAAGCAGCCTCATGGGTGATTGACGTTGTTTTACGACGACTCTGCAGTAACGGTCTGGCCAGGCCGTGAAATATTCGCTGCTGTCAGGTCCCGCTACCGCCCCTATATGTCAGGCCCATATGGCTTCACTACCTAAATGGCTAATTACGGACGTTAAAGTTTATTGGTTTTTGTTACTTATCCGGTGCCTGATGGAGGCGCGCTCTGGGTTTGCCCGGTTATTTCGGAGTCCAATTGCGAGAAACGTCCTTGTTTTGACATGATCTACATTCGGTACCACGGTGGCAGGGCCGATATGGCGGCTGGGCGCTGACACTCCTCGCTGTTAAAACCACAGTCTCGTCCTAGATATATTAAGGCCAAGAGAATGCTGCCAAGTACAACGAAAAAGCCCTGTGTCATGATAATTGGCTTAGGTGGGCCTGCTTTTCCAATCAGTATCACCTCCTGCCTTATTGAGAAGATGTAGTGCCAGTGAATGCAGAAAAGTAAAGTAGTAACACAGGCTCATCTCTGGCTTCTTCAAATTTCTTCTCATATGGATAATGTCCTGGGCTCCTGTTAACCATGTCATGAGAAAATAG
The DNA here is from genome assembly GCA_004155945.1 of Monosporascus sp. mg162. Lineage (NCBI taxonomy): Eukaryota > Fungi > Ascomycota > Sordariomycetes > Xylariales > Monosporascus > Monosporascus sp. mg162. The sequence continues at coordinate 209,825 of QJNY01000070.1, forward strand.
AATCACCTCGTTGCCTATCGCTAGTTTCCAGGTTTAGTAGCTGCTTGACAACATGAAAATAACTTGTTGGCGTGCAGCAACCTTGTACTCCCTATCTAGTTCAATCAAGGACACACTTGTGACCGGGGGGTTGCGAGGAGATGGCATCAGAACCTATGTGAATATCAGCGAGAAAATAGGGGTAAGTCATTAGCAACCACTGACCTTGTATCCGGTTTGGAAGTGAGGCCTAGGAATGCTTCGATATGTCTCGGTGCACCAGAGCCCAACTGAAGCAGAATTACGATCTGGACGACAGGGTTACCTCCCTCAGCTGCAGACTTGGCACCACCAGAAGCTCATCGAATTTCCTTTGCGGTTCAATAATAGTCGATAGTGCAGGTACAAGTGTGTCTTAAATGAAAATTAGGAGGGTGTGTACATCTATTAGAGTCATAGTGACAAATATAATTTCCGCCCATTCCCTGTCCTGGCACGGCAACGTGGCTCTAAACCTGGCGTTCAAGAATTCATATCATCCCTCTGTTCCTAAGACCTTTCCGAACCTCCTTGAGCTTTAGTAGGTAGCGACGGGATGCGGGTATCCTTAATACTCGAAAAAGAAGAATGTGGGTGTCTCAGTAATCACCCCTGTCGGCGCGTTCCTGTTCCTGCTGCTGTCAGAGAAAATGGTGAAGTACAGAGTGAAAGGCAGAGGAAGCATCCTAGCTGATAGCTCGCAGTATAGGCAGTAGAATAGATGACCATTAATGCCTGCCTCTCCCTAACCATTCGGAGGTGAAGACCCCCTATATATACACAAAGTAGACCATCGCTGGTGAGGCACTGGGCCCTAGAAAGGGGGTCACGTTGGCACCTGACAGATGCGGCGGTGCTGTGTCCGCCGCCGCCATGGTCCCAATGATTGCGAGAAGATTCAAACATCTTGCTCAAAGCGCTTTGGATGCTGCTCCAACATGGTTAGAGTTAGGCTAGATGGGCATATGCCGTTCGAATTCAAAAGTGTAAGGTCGTCAGCTAGTGTCAGACACGAGTCGAAGAGTTCTTGCAGGAGATTCAGCGTGCTGTCCGATACGCTCCTTTCCAACTAGGATAAGGAATCAAGCGCGAAGCCCGAGTCATGAAAGCATATGTTATTCATCGACGGTAGAGATAATGATGACGGTCAGTCGCCATTATGAACATGTCCGTGTCCTTGAGACCTAGCGGCGTGTCATCTCATTGTCTAAAGCGAAGATGACGCGATTGGAAGAGCGAGACGACTAACGCTGCTCAGAATCATTACTACTCGCTAGCTATGCCGAAACTTATTGCATTATTTAGGGTGAGATTGATGGCTTCTGCTTGGCCACCAGGCTCTAGTTGGGCGGCCGTTTTACGTTTATCAATTGGTAGATTCGACGCTGCTAGGCTAAATTTGCGGCCACGTAATAAAAGGTTACATCTTAAATAATCACGAGATCCTCTTTTAAGGCGAAATTACTTTGTTAAAAGCTGATTTTCTTAGCAACAGCCTTATTCCTATCACCTCCGGCCTAACCGTGGTATCTGAGCCAACTGCTACAAAAAAATACGTTAGTTTTATAAAGTCCTTTCCTGTCTAACGAAGCATTATACCTCTAGCTTCGAGGGCCCCGTAATATTTATAGGAATAGGCGAAAATAAGCCAAGAAAAGTGAAGATCACAAGCATCCGCGTCGCTTCTTCGGAAAATACGGTCGAACTTTTGGCGATAATCCTATTTTACGTAACCCTCCTTAAAGTTTTACAGCTGTAAGGTGCTAGAATTTGGTTCTGCAATATCAGGCTCCCCTTTCGCAGGAAGAAAACTGTTACGAGCTCGTATGGCGTCTATAGCAACCCCTTAACGGTATTACACTTTGCGGCAGTTTAAAACCCGCGCCGTTACCACGGGAAAAAGGTGAGGGGCGTTAACTTATATGATGGTCGAGATAGCCGTAGGGATCGTCGAGATTGGGAACTCGAATTCCGTCCTTCCAGAAACACCGAGTTATGACCATGTTGGTAAGTGGTCCGCGCTGTCGTCCCAGCAAGGGGAAGTGTATCCACCTCGAGATGATCGCGTTCAACATGCTCAGTTGTTGCATAAGGTTTGCAGGCCAGCGGCCGTACGTATAGGATAAAGAGGCGAAGTTATTAACAGGCCCGGGAGTGGCCAGTAGCGGAATAGATTTGGCTACGCTGTTGATAACGGAAGCTCTTTCTTTCAGCCTGCGGGCCCTAGTGGAAAGTGCCGCAATAATGCTTGTCCACATTGCAGCCAGGCACCTACGCAAGTGGACACCATTCGATGAACCCGCCTCGAGGGACGAGAATGGTGGCTGCGGATTAAAATTCCCAAAGGATTGGGGTTCCAACCCGTAGGCTGTGAATACATCGTTAAGTTGGCCAACAATACCATCTGGCCATCTGCGCCCTTGCAGTGGCTATTTGTCATGGCGAGCGCCTCGCCACACAGGGCGCCTCGTCCGCAAAAACATTGCCATCAGAGCTGGTCCCGCCCACGGTAAAGAGTGACAGGGGAGAGAAGAGTCTTTCCGCAGAAGGTGGTTGTGATCCACAGGGGCAAAGTCTGCGACCGAGCCCCGGACACTCTCCTTTCTGTATATTGCAATGGCTTGATACGGGGCCTATGCAGGTCGAAAGGTGTAAGTATATAAGTAGGTGCATTGAAAGTTGTAGGTTTGCGAAGCAATTAGTGCATTACCTTTGTTTTCAACCGTTGGACACAAAATGTGAGGCCCCACACTGAACCATAGGGTTATCTAAGGTCTTACAGCTACGCCAATTGTCATATAATCTTCTAAACAAGAGGACTAGCTACACGTGTACATACTATCTGCCAGGGTGAATGGTCTCTGAGAGGTTCAAAACTATATAAATAGCCGTATATTCACCTTCAAGACGTCCTATTCCCTTATCATCATAACCTCAACTACAACTATTACAACTCAAAGCACAAGGCACCCTTTGGCAATAACTACTTTTTCTTGCCAGTCTCCTTTCGGCAAACTGATACTACAATTCCAACTCGGGCATACCTTCATTCATAATGCGCTTCACGATCACTACAAGGATCGCTGCTTTGCTGGTGGCCTCTGGCTGCAGTGCTTTCGTGGTCTCTGAAGATCAGCCTGATGGTCTGTACTCCGTACATGTCAATGGAAAACGGAGCGAGCACATCCTTCTCCGGGAATACAACGAGACCGAGACGTCCGACTTTGATTTAAAGACTATCTCAAACCGCGATCCATTGCCCCAGGTTGAGGCGGCCTGCGCAATAAATGTCTGGTTAGACAGCGTAAATGAAAACAAGCCTCTTGGAAGTTCGGCATAGAATGCGATAGTGGAAACGAAATTGGGAAAAGCGGCATTTACGTCAAATACGGTAGTGCGATTGCCTTTGCCTGTAGCTGGGGCGGCCCTCAGCCCTGCTCTTCCCGGGAATACACAGATGCTATGCAAATTCTCGACAAGAAGTGCGGCAACCTTGCGGCCGGATTTGTCCAGATGACTGACTGGAAGAAGATTTACGGGCGCACCGTGGTCGGCGAGGAGACATGCCTCGATTACTGGAATTGAGGAAGAACATCTTACTGGAGGGACATTTCTTGTATTAAAAGGGATATCTCGATGGAAAGGGAGAGACGGTAGGGGGGAACGAGGTGGACTTCGTATTGTATCTTTCTTTAGTAAGCGGTCCCAGTGCTGCGTTCTACTCTTTCTTAAACCGAAATTTCACGTCTGATTGATGTCATACTCAAGAATTGACTGTATGTAACGCTATGCTAGCAACACAATAGCGGCGTCGCTTTTTGCAACAATGCTGAACCCAGCGCTTCGCCAAGATGCTATTTGATCTAATAGCAGCAGTCGTATCAAGCAAATTCCAGATACGAAACATGGCCGTTTAGGATCAATGTAACTTTAAAAAGTTAAGGTTCAAGTTCGATCCCGAATTAAATGCCCGAGTTCGACATAAACAAATGCACCGTAGTACGGGCGTCCAAAGGCTTAATTAAGGTGGCCGAATTCAACATGGGCATAATGTGGCATAATACGGACGACGAAAACCTAATGCCCTATGGGCATGTATACCCTGCCGGCTAATATCTGGAGGGTATATCATAGCTAAGAATTGACTGTATACAACGCTATTGCTAGCAAAGCAATAACGGCGTCGCTTTTGCCATAACTAACGTTAAGCCATTGATTTTCCTGTTTTAACCGAGGAGTTCAGGGGATCCATTATCCCCTTCGTCATGGTGTTACTGTTTTACCCCTGAAAAGCGGAGACTTTATGGGTGTCTGCTTATTTTACATTTGATTTCGGTCTCTAGTACACATTGAATGGATCCGTTCGGCGTTGTGCGCGATACGATTTTGCCGGGTATCGTACCGGAAGCCAACTATATACACCATTTCCAGTCCCCAGGGCAACGTAAACATGTTTCCTTCTAACTAGCCCATCGACACGCCCTCCGAATTGTTTAATCAATGCGTGCTTACATGGCTTCTGAAGGGACAGGCCGTAACCGTCTTGGACTGATACATCGTAACCTACTCGGGCCAAACTTCAACATTCTTTCTGGATACACGCTGGTCTATTAGCTATTTCTCAGTTTCGCCAAGTCTTTGCGTTCGCATTGAGGCTTTTGGACGGCTTTGCTAAGTTAGAATTAAGCAGGCGAGATCACAATTGTGAACAGCCAAAGCAGTGTCGTGGGAGATATGCAGACATAAACGAAACCATCGATGCCTGTCAGGTTCCAAGGTGTGACCCCCTTTCTAGGGCCCAGCGCCCCACCAGTGAGGGTCTGGTTTGTGTATATATAGGGGGTCTTCGCCCCGAGTAGTTAGGGAAAGGCAGGCATTAATGGTCATCTATTCTGCTCTTTCTGCCTTTCACTCTGTACTTCACCCCTTTTCTCTGACGATGCCGCGGTTCGCCTGCGATCCCGCTTCCTAAGCACAGCTGCCCGGTCCGCCCTCGTGTTACCCATCTACGGTCCATTGATTGGGTCCGCACTATACTTGGACTCGCAAAAGACGAGAGGGGTAATTACCATCTGCCCACAACCCAAGTACGATCCCTGGCCGGAATATGGGGTTTTCAGATAGCATTGCCCCACCCTGTTGTCGCGGACATCATACATACCGTAATTTCTGTCCTGGTAAACAGCTAGAGCACTGTCAGCAGCTATGACAACACGGCCTGGAAAGAGATTCCTCACTGAAATGTCCCATCTCATTATTCCACTCGATTTCCCTCGGACCGTCGCCGTCGTGGCAGTTCCTGCAACGGACTCCCTTCATGTTGCTTATATCAAAATCCGCCTCGTCCCATCTCGTCTTCTCTGCGTAGGCGCATGTGGGCTCGAGGCTTTTCTCAGGGTCGGCTGAGTTCAAAAATCCATAAACCCACTCTGTCGTACATGCCCACAAGTTCCTGCATATTTTCTTATACCCAGAGTAGATCCAAAAGTCCGCAAGGACTGTAGGCAGAGTACCGAAGATCAGAAGAAACAAGCTGGTCCTCATGTTGATTTCCATAAGAGTGTGATAGGAGATAGAGCGAGAGACAATACTCGATAATAAGAGTACGATGTCGTAGATTCTGCTTTCGCCTACCCCAAATTTTTGATGGAAGAGGTATGAGAAGGGTAGAAATTTCGCAGTACTTATATAATCTTTCTACATGGGAGGTCTGCATCATCATCTGATTCCCAGGCCCCTTGTTGGACCCAGTACGTTTCAGTACTTAGTTACTCGGTCAGCATCTCAACTCATGTGAAAGCCGAGGTTAATTACTAGGCAGTTAGCGGCTAGCATCGTCCAACTCCGTTATGCGAACAGATCATTCGCGAAGTATATTATGCATGATGAATAGGGATATAACCGGCATAGTACCCACCACCGATACATAATCACATACAGTTTCTTAATATCAGTGGTTTATTGGGTAGTTGTCAACGTCTGGATAAAGACTAAATAGAGTTGATCGCCATGGTGTTCCTCCTAAGCGTTGTAGGAGCATAATAATTAGATCAGAAATGCGAGTCGATTGATTGGCCAAGCATAACTTTCTAAGTTCAAGAGCGCAACGGGATCCTTAGCTTGATATGCATAGATTATGGTCGAATTGGTGGAAAGTAAGAGAAAAAGTTCGTCTCTCGGTTAACAGCGAGCTGCGTGGCAACGAGAGTGATATGCACAGCACCGGGGGGGGGGGGGGGGGGGGGGGGGGGGGGGGGGGGGGGGGGGGGGGGGGCGGGGG